>VMDR010002381.1:0-93594 GCA_007922815.1 Macrotus californicus
ATCAGAAGGGGGATTGCTAGGTCAAATGGTAGTTCTATTTTTAATTTTTTGAGAAATCTCCATGTTGGTTTTCATTGAGGCTGTACCATCTTGCATTCCCACCAACAGGGCACAAGGGTTTCAGTTTCTCTGTGTCTCCACTAACACTTGATCACAACTAACTCTTTTTTTTTATGTTATTTTTTTTTTCAATTACAGTTTGCATTCCCCCCCACCCCACCCCAGCCTAGCCAATCCCACCCCCCTCCCCCACTCCCACCTTCCCCCTTGGTTATGATCACAACTAACTCTTATGAAGTGCTTCTTTTGGCCCAGGTCCTGATCTAAAGTCTCCACAGAGATTAATTCATTTGATTTTCCAAGCAACCTTCTGAGAGCAGCTCCATGATCACCTCTGTTTTACAGTGGGGGAGAGTGATGCACAGAAACTGCAGATGCTAAAGTAGCTGGCATTTGAACCACGGCAGTCTTACGGCAGAATTGGTGGACTTAACCACCATACCGTTCTACCATTCTCAAAGCTGTGTTTTTAAAAATTTACTTGCCCTACTTAGTTTTTTAAAAAAAGAACACAAATTAATGTATAATTGTAAGTATAGTCACATCCTTCAAGTGGCAGTTAATATCAGAGCATTGTAGTCCCCATAGTATGTGATAAAATTGCCCTGGATAAAATGATAATGACTGAATCATTCTGTCTTTGACGGAGCAGGAAAGAATCCACACTGCACATATTTCATAAGGAGTAATTAACTACAAGAGAACAAATCCAGTGCATATAAGCCATGTGCCTGGCTCTCCTAGGCCATCTTAGCAAAGTATGAATCATGTTCTGAACAGGATAGGGCCATCACAGAGCCTTACAAGCTGTGCACTACACAGTCTTGGGGATACCAGTCACATTGAAGCTTATGGGACTAGCATTGCCTGGGGCTGGAGAGTACAATCCTGCTTTCTTGCCATGTTCCTCATACTTTACTGGTACTTTAAAAATAATTGAAGTGCTTAGCCAAGTGGCTTGAAAGCAGAATAATAGCTGGAGCTATTCCTGCACAGTGTATGTGCATACACACAAACACACACGTTCAGGTGACCACAATGACACATTGGGTGTGCTTAAGAATTTTCCCACTCATTAATGGGAACTCAGTCTATCTGCATAAAAAAATGGAATGAAGCCCATCTTCAGGGACATTATCACCTGGACTTGACCCTCCAAAACAACAGTTATTAAAAGACTTTATCTAGATCTCAAGATTTATTTTGGTTTCTCAGCCAGTCAGGACAAGTTCAGAAAGTTTCTCAGGAACATAGACCCACACAAGGCAATAAGAGCTTGGAATCAATCTTTCAGGCAACAAACATGTTTTTTCCAATTGCCAAATCTACTTGTCATTTACTGCATGTTTACTCTGTAACAGGTATTGTGCTGAGGGCTTTACATATATTATTTCGTTTAATATTCTCTCAGTAAGTGACATACACACGTGATACAGTTGGAAAATTTAAAGCACAAAGGGTTTTAGCAGCATACAATGTTGATTTTCCACCTCTTGTTCTTTTCTAACAGAGCACCAGTGTTGTCTGGGTTAGTCAGTGTGATCCTCAGCTCAAGTGCCCAGAGTAGGTCTTTTGTAGCTTAAATCAATCATAATAATCTTGTTCTCCTCTTGATTGGTTTATAAATGAGCTTGTAAGTCTCTCTAGCCAACAAAAAGGGAAGAAAAGTTTGTGGTTGGGCTTATAGCAAAGGATTTTTTCACTCCTACAGAACAGACACAGAAATAAACTATTCTTTCTTCTTCCTTTAGAGCTTTTCATGCCTGAATGTGGTACCCAGAACCACTGCTATCATCTTTCTAACCACTTCAAAATTAAGCCAACTGCCTAAGAAGGGCAGCACCAAGAAGTTCACAGAGAGGTGGAGCCAGCGCCCTGACATGCTAGGCTTGCAACCTACCTTATTTCAATATTTCCTAAAATACAAGACAATAGTCTTATCCTCAAACCCAATCTGAGTTGCATTTTCTAATAAATACATTTGACAAAACAAATAGTAGATCTGGGATTTGAACACTGGTCTGTCCCTCTCCAATGCTGGAGCTCTTAACCATCACACTCTATTTCTTGTGAGTGCTAAATGCCTCTATAACGTCTGAAGCATAGGCATAGCATTTCCTGACATTCCTACCAACACACCTCCATAAACATATGCACAACTTTTCCCAAATCTGTGAAACTTAGCCTTCAACTTCTTCCCTTCCCCAATACCCAGCACTCCTCGCATTTCCAACTACTAGAGCTTATCCAGAAACTAGCCTTTTGATGAAAACAGAAATGCATTGAGTATTTGATAACCAGGCCAAGTTTAAGGTACAAACCTCCTGTTAACTCTCTGAGTCACTTAAATAAATGGCTGGCTACTTCTTAGAACCCACCACCACTGGTACCACCACCAAGGACTGGTCATACAGTCTCACCTGTACTTACATTTGTTAGAATAGGCAGGTATAATTCGGCTTGTATCTCTCACTATCTGGCCAATTGATCTGGACCTTTGTCTCAAATAAAATGCTTTCCTCCACTACCATATGCTTTCTTTAGAAAACTGAAATACCAGATCTTTAGAGCCAATGTCACTTGAAAGAATTTCATGAAAAATAATATAAGAAAAGAACCAAAGTTCATAACTTTGTCATCAAGAATTACCAACCTCCTTCTGGAGCATTAAGTAGCATCGCTGCTATTCAAAGAAAGGAAGAAAAGTAGAATTAATTGAACATATATGTCAGACTCTGTGTTAAACTTTTCATACTGTCTCATATTATACTCAGAATAATCCTATGAGACAGGTACTGCTAGTCTCTCAATTGACAAATGAGCAAATGAAAGTACATTAAGTAACTGCCTTCAGGCAATACAACTAGTAACTTTAGAGGGAAGGTTGGAACATATGGCTAGCTGAGCCTGATCTCTGCAAAGGAGCAGGCTGTCCGTGAATACTCTGAACCACCCTGGCATACTTCTCTGACTAAATAAGAATGTTTACTGGGTCTTAGCTCCAGCCTTTGATGTTATTTTAGCCTGAGACGGTGCCTGTGCTGTTCCCATCAGACACATTGCCCAGTGCATTGGTGAGGGGGAAGCATAATAAAAAATTAGGTATGACTATTGTAAAAGATTTAATAATAGCCATGACTGCAGAGAAAAAAGTAATCTGCATCATTTTCTACCTTTTAAAAAAAAGTGCAAGTCAGGAAATAGCTAAGGTTAAACTAAGTCTGGGGCTCATCATAATTCAGCACCATGGCCAGCAAAAGAGGGGCAATAAAACTGAAATATGAGACAGGCAAGAGATAAAGGGAGAAGAAAGAAAATGCTTAACTCCCAGGTTCCTCCGATGGAAATTCAAACTGTCGAGGGTTTTACTCACCTTTTCATTCAGGGCTATTTATCTTGCTTATGCCATCCAAGCTCCTTCCTGTGGAAAAAGCCATTCCCCCTCAGACCTGACAGTGCAAACTACTTCCTGCAAGGGGACCAAACCAGTTTAAGTTCTTAAGCGGCTTTACTGACTCAGGTGCCAACCCATTTCCTAAGAAGCATTTTGAGGAGCATAAAGTGGGGGCTGACCACTTCCTCTTCTGGTAGAGGTCAAGCAGTACCTAGGGCCAGGAAGAATGTGGCACCAGATTCATCTGTATTAGTTATGCAAGCAAAACATGTTTCCATTTTACTAATACCACAGGGAGTACATTCAACCGCAGGAGGTGAAGATTCTGATGAAAAGCTGGTTGTGACCCTACATTCTTCACTAAACCATAGAAACAGTGGTGAGGTGATCATCAGGCCTGAGGAAGAGGTGTTAGGAACAAAAAGGGAGGGAAGAAGGGGTGTACTGTGCGGATAGGCAGTGATGGAGGTTATCCAGGAATTCACAGTAAAGACAAAGAGGAAACTCTGGCCAGTGTGGCTCAGTGGATTGAGCGCTGGCCTGCAAAATATCATAGGTTCAATTCCTGATCAGAGCACATGCCTGGGTTGCGGGCCAGGTCCCCAGTCGGGGGCACACAAGAGGCAACCAATTGCTGTATCTCTCACACATCGATGTTTCTCTCCCTCTCTTCCTCCCTCCCTTCCCATCTCTCTAAAATAAATGAATGAAATCTTTTAAAAAATCAAGACAATGAAAATTTCTGCGATAGAATAACACATTGTATGAATTCACCAAGTGATTTGTAAATACATTCAACATTTTGTGAAGCCAAGCTGAAATTTTATAAAAGTATACATAGACCAGCTTAAAGGGTTTCCCTAGTGACCACATGCCAACGGACCCCCAACTCCACTCTGACCAGTCCCACTCTATGACCTTCATCAGGTCATCCTGCTCGGTGCATACACTACTCTTCAAGGACTATACTCTCATTATATGATACTATTATATGATATCATTATAATATATATTATTTTACCATATATAGTATCACACTATTTTTGAACTTTATCGAGCAAGAGTACCACAACTTTCATATTCCTAACAAGCTTATAAACAAATGTCAGAATCAAAATTCCACGTCCTCCCGAAGTCTAGGAGCATGTCTGAATTTTAGGGGGAAGGGAGAACTACGTTTAAACTGCTTTCCACAGACAAGTTGTCTTCTGTCGCAGAAAGCTGTCCTCCTCAGTGGAATGGAAAAGTTGCACCCGAAGCGTGGTGGAGAGAAGAGGGGAGCTGCCTCAGCTGTCAGATCAGCCAACCGAACCCCAGGGCTAGTAAACCAAAGAGGCGATTGGTCATAGAGCTGCTTTCATGCAAATTATCCTCTCCTGGAAAAACAATCATGCCCTAAGTCTTCATTTTCTGCCCCGAAATTTCAAAACGTGACTCCTAAATTGGGGTTATAAAGTTATGTCTGCTTTAACACAGTGCGCATGTCAGTAACAAACCCTGTGACGACTTGGTACCATTTCAGAAAAAAAAAAAAAAACTGCATATTCAGGATAGTCACATTCAAATTAGCTGTCTTTGAGAGAAAAATAAAGAAGTAAACCAAACAGAACATATATATGCATACAATGCCTCTAAATATGTATCTGTTGCACAAACATGCTGTTTATTGAAAAAGAGAAAACTTTAAAAACTATCTCCAAAAGTCAGTTTGTACCAGGTCATGCTACAGATACAAATCTACTCACCCAAAAAAAACATTAACTATTTCTTCCATGATAATTCCTCTTTAGAAGTTGATCCGTTCCCATTTAGCTCCTTCCCAATACCCTTCCTCTGTACTGCACCCAATTCTCTCAAGAAAAGATGGTAATTCTGCCACTCTTTGCCAAAGAAGTTTTGAACACTCAAGTACGTCATTTATAAAATGGCACACAGTAAAGCACCTAATGCCTTCAGACCTAGAACAACAGGCTTGGCGAACAGCCTAGGACCTCCTTCCTGTCTTGTCCAGGATGAAAGAGCCCGGGGCAAAAAATGAGTGAGTGAAGCCTCAGGTCTCTTCACTCATGAACCTCAAGGTAGCAAAGACACATGTATCTCCGAATGTCACTCTTCAAACATAACTAGTGGCTGACATTAATTTCTTCCTCCTGGAAAGAACATTGTGTTTCAATTCTGCTTCAGAAGTACTTCTGCCTCCCTGGAGATTAAATCTTCTGCCTGGTCAAAAAGCACCAAAAAGCAGAGTTTTACCATTGCACCCTCCACCATATCTGCATGTCTAGATCTCCAAACACACCTGAATTGTAACCCACCCTGAGAGGTCACCCTAACTCTCCAGCGCTCAGTTACCACACAGTGTAATTGTTGTCTAGCAGCCCCTAGCACATTGTAAGCACTACATATACACTTGCAGCATGAAGGACAGTACCAGAAATGAGGGTAGTTTGTACCAGTTACTAACTAGAATGGCAATAACACGTCATTCACTTCTTTGTTATCCATTCATTTAAGAAATAGTTGTCAACTGTGGCACAGTGCCAGGCGCTGGACATGGAGCAGTGAATAAAACCTAGGCTCTACCACCATGGGGTTTTCAAAGACCCAAACAAAGTCAGTGTTTCTGCACTGCAGAGATTAGGGAGAAGCACACAGAGGCCACAGTGTTGTGCAGCCTCGCAGGCCTTGAAGGCTGGGTTGACAAAGGACAGTGAAGGGAACTGAGGGAGGTGACAGTGTTCCACAGGTGGGCAAGGGGCCGAATAAAGTAGGGGCATGAAAACAGACCTCTACAACCTCCCTGTTTCACCTAAAACCCTGGTACCTTTAACCATATATATTTCTCTATCTTAGAAGATAATTTTACCAACAGTGGTCTGAGAACCAAAATCAATCACCTTGACAGGTCAAATCCCTCACCTCTTTTTTCTCTGTTTTCAGCTTTATTGACATCTCATTGACATACGACATTGTGTAAGCTTCAGGCGCACGATGTGATGATTTGATACGTGTATATGTTGCAAAATGTTTGCCACAATCGGGTCAGTTACACCCTTCACCTCACATACTCACCATTTTTTGTGGTTGCTACAGTGAGAACAGTGAAGCTCTACTCCCTTAGCAATATTCAAGTGTACAAGGCAGTACTGACTGTAGTCACCATCTTGCACATCAGATCCCCAGAATTTACTCACCCAGACCTGAGCATTTGTACCTTTTGACCAACAACTGCCCCTTTCCCCCACCGTCCAGTCCCTGGCAACCACCATTCTTCTCTGTTTCTATGAGGTTTTTTTCCTTTTTAATTGAATTTATTGAGGTGACATTGGTTAATGAAATTATATAGGATTCAGGTGCACAGTTCGGTAAGAACATCATCTGTATATTGTATTGTGTGTTCACTACCCCAGGTCAAGTCTCCTTCTATCCCCATGTACCCCCACTTTACTCTCTTCTACCTCCCCCCCCAACTCGTCAAAGGTTCAGGATGTGTTTCCTCTGATCTCATCTCACTTACTTCCTTCTATGACTGAAGACACTTTCTCTGCTTCTGAAATCACATTGTTCTATATACCATAAAGCACAATTTTTATGTGAAAATTAAGCCAACTTTCATGTAAGATAATTTCCGACTTTCCTTCGGCTTTTCAATGTTTCCATTGCACTCACAAAAATAATGTAGAGAGCCCTCCAAAGGACAATTAAATAAATTATTTTAGTTTTTACCCAGTGACTATGTAGCCCACACAATAATTTCTCTTTTGTAGCTTGTGAATTACACTGGTCTGTTCACCACTTACTGTATATGGATTATTATTGATAGCCTCTCTTTCAAATCTGAGGCTACAATAGCATTCTCTCTATACAAGATGACCTATTTGATACAGGCTCAATTAAACCTGGAATTTGTTTTAAATGAGCTGCTGACACTTCAGACAATTGATCCATTTGGTTTTGTTATAGCTCAGCAGGTGGCTTCTGCTCTCGGCAACAGACTAGGGCTGCTTCAGTGCCAAGAATGTAGCCTGGTTCTGGCCTTTGTACAGTGTATACACATTTACAACTTTCATAGGCTTCCACAGTTTCTAGCAACAAATTAAAAAACTTAATGCTAAGTGTAAGAATTATGATGTTTAGGAGTGAATGAGCAGTTAAGAATCAAAGTATCTGACTTGCTTTTTTTAAATAACAAGTGCAACTTTTCCAGAAAAGAACAAAAGCTGAACCACATGTTCAAACCCTGTGGAAATTGTCCTTTTTTGAAAAGATGTCCCATTGAATAATAATCTTCATAGAAGCTGAGAACCAATTAATTTTCATTCCTCCATCTTCTGTCACTTGTCCTACCATTCATGCCTATTTCTTGGGATGTTACTCTTCTTAACAGATATTTATTAGGAGAGTAAAAGGGCCTCTTTTAACTCAGTTGAACTGAACCAGTTTGGGATTTTTTTTTTTATCTTATCATAAGACCCACTGGGTTCTGTGTCTCAAGGTTTTGTCAAGTCTGAACTCTAAGGAAGTTACCAGCTTAATAAACATAAATCTTAGTTCAGAAAATATAAAACTATCTGTTCCCCCAAAATGGAAAAATATTAAAAATTATTTTATCAAAATGACCAAGTGTGATGGTAGCTAGAATAAACCAATCCAAAAAATGTTTAATATTCATTCATTCTAAAACCAATAAAGAAACATAGGCCTAAATCCCTTAAAAGGAATCCTTGGGGCCATGTATGTTTGCAAATCAGAAATTTTTACATTTTAGAAGGATATAACATTGTACATTATGTAACCCCCCCCCCAGAAGGATCAGAGACAGCACAAATAAACACTTATACAACAAAACCTATGAATATTCACGTGGAGCAGGACAAAGGCTATAAATAGCTTCACAGAGTCAGGTAAAACTTCTCTACCGAGTGAAATATGACTGAACAGCTGAGATGTGCCAAGACGCTTTCAAGAAAACAATTTTCACAAATTTTGGATTTCAAAATTTGGAGTATGAGACTGGGGACCTAGATTTATTGAGCAATAGGTATTACAGATGCATTAAAACTTAATATTTACAGCAAACCTCTTAGGAACATTTTATTATTTCCATTTTACACATGAGAAAATGGAGGCTCAAAGAAATTAAATAACGTGACTATGGTCACAGAGCAGTAAGAGGGGTCACCAGGATTCCAAGGGAGTCTTCCTAGCCCTACCATCAGCACGCTGCTTGTCACACCTCGCCTGCCATACCCCCTCAAAGGAGCACTACCACAACACGGAATCCGACAGCCATTGCTCCTGTCTCCATTCCATTCAGACTCAGAGAGCAGAGGATATAAATGCGATATTTTTATAAGCCACAGACTGCAACAGGAGGTATCTCCAAACATGTTTGTGGCAGGGAAATTTTTTCCACTTTATTCCACCTCAACCATGAGAAACGGGTCCAGTTCTCAACCTCATCTCACTTTAATGTCTTTGCTAAAAGTCAGCTCCCCTTATGATTTCAAGTGTGTCATGAATATTCTCTGAGGGTCGTCAATTGTTAAAGATCACAGAATTCTACTTCTTGCAACTGGCAAGAAATAAATAAATTAGCAACATTTCCTGGAATCTACCCAGTTTTGCCAAAAGAAAATTTTTGTTAACGTGATCTCAGGCCCTGACATTTCTCTCACTGTTGTGACAAATGGAAAGCTTTAAGGAGCCTGAGAAATGGAAAAGTCTTTAGTTATCCTCCAGCCCAGGGATTTTCAATATTTCTCATCACACGTCGCACGTATACTAATCACTAAAATTCTGCGGCCGATCTGACAAAAAATAGGCATAATTTTGATTCATTCACACTGGACAGTGATTGTTGTGTTGGCTGTTGTCATTTTTTTTTATTTGACAGTCTGAAGGAAAAGAGGTTGGTGTCTGTGACTAAAGAGTCAGATATTTCATGTTTTAAAAATTCTTGCAGCACGCCAGTTGAAAATTGCTGATCTAGCCTAACTCTTCATATTACGGATGAAGGACCTAAAGCCCCAATATGTATTTTCTCTACCACTTTATAGGGCTTACATCGAATCTAGTTAAAACAAAAAGTAAACCAGTATTTACCAAGAAAACTAAACGTAATAATGTATTTATCCAACATCATCTTAACGTATAATTCTCAAAAGAAAACACCCTCCCCCCAATTAAAGGAGTGAAGTTTGGGGAACTACAAGTAAAGGAGGAAGTGACCTGGGACCTACCCTGACCAAACAGTGTGCAAAAAATTTACCAATGTGCATATAATGTGACAGCATTGTCATCAAGCTAGACATGACTTAACAGATCAGTAGATATTCTTTAAAAGGAGCCAGTTTATCAGGTATGGACATCGATTCCATTTGTATCACTGGCCTTTCCAGTTACATTTGCTATCGTGGGGATGCTACTATTTCCAAAATTAGCTGCTTATCTGGCCAAGAGAAGTTCCATACTGTTAACCTATGCTGAAGGCAGATGGGACTGTGCAAAACAAGCCAATGCCCAGAACCGAGGTGTGCCAGTATGTTAAATAATAATGAATCTGGCCTGGTACATGAGTCAGCCGAAGGAGACCAACACAGGGAAACGGTCTCACACAGAACAGTGGTTGAGAGCCTAGATTCCTGGGGGAAGGCTGAGCCTCAACTGCCGCCTATCAGATCAGCTTGGCCTTAGGCGTGTTACTATCCAGTGTTTCAAAGTTGTGTACATTGACCGCGTATTACTTTCGTAGTAAGAAAATAATCAACTGCGTTAACCGAAAATGCCGTCTTTACTATCGATGACCAAAGTATGCTTCACATACAGATTTAGGGCATCCAGAGGTCAGGAAAAATGATCACACCAATATATGGGAGAAAATTGTGTCAGAGAAAGCACTCCCTTCATAAATCTGTTATTACTGTGTGTTTCAGCTGCCTCATATTTTTTTCACCAAAGTATCTATCTTGCAAGATTGCTAAGATATTTGTATTTTTAAAAATCTTTCACGGCACCTAATACATAGTATATTTTCAAAAATGATAGCTATCATTTTTATGATGTATATAAGTCCTACACATTCTCTTTAAACCCTAATCCAAGTAAGTCCACACAAAGGTTATTAGGATAATATTTTCTTTTTATCCAATTTATTTTTCTGAACACATTGAGCCCCTAAGTCTCTCCCCCTGTAGGGAACATAGTCTGTTAACTTTGGATCCCGTTGTACTGAAACAGCCTGTATGCAGGTGATAGCCAGGAAGCCTACTCAGGAGGAGCCCAGACACCGAGGAAAGCCCAATCTGGTACTTGGGCATGATTTGGCAGGCACAGTGACATACAGGGGGTGACATACAGACAAAAGGAGCATAGCGTTCAGCTGCAGGGGAAAGCCACCAAAGACACAGGGAGCAGAACTAGAGGAAGACAACAACAGTGTTGTCGATGATAATGATAAACAAGTGTCAACAATGCTGATGAGAAAACCGAATCACAGAGCGGTTAAGGGAATTGTTCGAGTTTATACAGCAGACAATAGGTGGGATTTAAATTTGAATCTTAGAAATCTGGCTTCAAAGCCCTTTCCCTTAACCCCAAAACAATAAAGTAAGTACAATTCCTAGCTCGCACAAAAGTGGAAGGGCAGCCCACGTCCCTGCCGTGGGAGCTGGTCCAGCTGTTTCTGTAACAAACCTGCCTCGTGGCTGCCACTCAGAGCGTGGCTTCCAGGCTCACCCACTGTCTCTCACTCCAAACCACCTTTTCTGATCCTATGCAAAGTAAACAACCCTCTCTGTAATGATTTGGATGACACGCTTTTTACAGGTGGGGTGGCCTGGCAAGGCCCTCTCTGTCCCTATAAGCCTAAGATTTAGTCAAACGTTCAAGAAGGAATATAAATCAAGTCTGATTTTACTTCAGTGATAGTAAATTACCCTTTCCAAAGCAAGTAGGTGGACAATAACCTTGACTTGTTCCCAGTATAATGACAGCCCACAGTTTTGATGAAACAGAATTTGAGAAACAAAATGAGTTTTCCTTAACTACAGACAAGGGATGTATATGTGCATGTAACCAAGCAAATGCACAAGATCTGATGGGTATGTCTGCTCGTGCATGTAGAAAGAAAGAGGGAGAGAGGTTTTCTTTGAAGACATGCCATTGAAAACTGGAACTGGGCCCATGCTAGCCCCCAAGTCACAATGTGACACTGTTTGACTAACGTAGATTACATCTGGGAAAATTAGAAAAAGACACCTTTCCTCCGGGTCAGATTCTACTCTATGACAGGGTACATAGCCTGGAGAAAAAAACAGAGGGTGGAGTTTAGCTCCCATTTTCACCCTCAGTTAGGTGACCTGGTGTATGGCACAATCTGCACAGCACCAATGGTGACCCTGATTGGGAACATTTGCCTGTCCCACAGATTAGATCAGAAGAGTCAACTAAGCAAGTGGCACGGCATTCTGGGAAAACCAATGGAGGCATTTAGACCAAGAGCATTTACAGATACAGCATAAGATACAAGTACTACAGAGGACAGAGAAATCTGCCAGCCCTATACATCTCACCTTGGTGTCTGAGACATCATCACCCAGAGTTTATGAAGGAAAGGCTCAAGATTCATATGTAAGAATCACATCCAAAATATTGGAGCCACTCCTGATTCCCTCTCACTTTGTCCACCAAACTAGATGGAGCTCCTTATTCTTCTAACATCTATCACAAGAGTTGATTCATGGGGACACAGGATCATTACTAGACCTAGAGAGAACCAAATAATGCCCAGACCCAAAACAGACTCAAAGGTCTAAAGAGACCAGTAAAGGGTTAGAAAATGAATGAATCCCTACAAGGTTTTATTCCTCTTCTTGATGATGTTTAAATGTCTTCTGGTATCCTATCACGTTCCCAGGAGCCTTCAACTTTTACAATAGATCCATTCACTGGCTGTCACCTGCCACACAGCACAGCCTTCACCTCTATAAGAAATCATTCAACATATCTCTTCTGGGTTGGCTTGTCCCCTTGGCAGTGTCAGCACTGACTGGCATGGCATGATTTGCAGGACTCCAGAAAGGTCTTTGTACCAAAACCATCTCCCTAATTGCCATCGGAAATGCCATAATTAACATTTCATTTCTCTGAGTGGTACGTTTCCTTCCGCCCAGTAGTCCCACACTGATAACCAGCACAGTCCCCCAGACAACCACACAGCTCTCTGTTTCACCTCCTGACCTTTGCTCAAATGATCCTCTCCCTGATGACGCGATTATAATTCCACTCCACCACCACCTCGCCTGTTCAGCCTTTATTTTTTTCCCTAGGACTAACCATCATCTGACATATACATACCTTATTGTATTTATTTACTAACACCTTCTCCCTTCCAAATTAAACGTAAATTCCATGAAGGCAGAAATCTTTATCTATTTTGTGTGCCTGTATTCTCAGAGCTAGAACAGTGACTAGCACATAGTAAGTGTTGAATAAGCATTTACTGAATGAATAAATTAATCATTAATCAATCAATAAATAAGTGACATATTGGGTGTAAACTGGGCTAAGGATTTTTTTTTTCTGTAATGGAGAAGATCAGGCAGAATAAGAGTCTGGAAACCTAGGAGAAATAATTTGAAAAATATCTGAAAAATAGAGAACTAAAAAAGCTTTACTCAACACTTTCTGGTGAGTTGTTTCCAACATTATATAGGGCTGCCTAAAAATCAGGGGTTTTTTTTAAGATTTTATTACTTTATTGCTGTTCAATTACAGTTGTCTGCATTTTCTCCCCACCACTTTCCCCAACCCCAGCCAATCCCACCTTGCTCCTACCCTCCCTCTTGGTTATGTCCATGTGTCCTTTATAGCAGTTCCTGGAAACTCCCCCAATGTCCCCTCCCCCCTCCCCTCTGGCTATTGTTAGATTGTTCTTATTTTCAATGTCTCCGGTTATATTTTGTTTGCTTTTTTCTGTTGTTGATTATGTTGCAGTTAAAGGTGAGATCATATGGCATTTCTCCCTCACTGCCTGGCTTATTTCACTTAGCATAATGCTCTCTAGTTCCATCCATGCAGTTGCAAAGGGTATCAACTTACACCATACGCAAAAATAAATTCAAGGTGGATAAAAGACTTAAATATACGTCATGATACCATAAAAGTCCTAGAGGAAAACATTGGCAGGAAAATATCAGATATTTCATGCAGCAACATTTTCAATGATGTGTCCCCTAAAGCAAGGGACATAAAGGAAAAAATAAACAAATGGGACCTCATCAAATTAAAAGGCTTCTGCATGGCTAAAGAAAAGAGCATTAAAATGAACAGAGAACCAACTATATGGGAAAACATATTTGCCAATGATGCCTCAGACAAGGGTTTGATCTCCAAAATATATAAAGAACTCATACAACTCCACTCCAGGAAGACAAAAAATCCAATTCAAAAATGGGCAAAAGACTTGAACAGACACTTCTCCAAGGAGGACATACAGAGGGCCCAGAGACATATGAAAAGATGCTCAGCATCACTAGCCATCAGAGAGATGCAAATTAAAACCACCATGAGAAAATCACAGTTTTTACAAGTCAGGGAAATGATATGACTATCTTCAACAGATATGATCCATTATAACTGAATCACCCCCTATCAAGCAGGTGTTCCAATAAATCTATCTTATCATTGTTTCCTTCAGTGGTGCATGTATATCTTCCTACTGCTTCTTCTACGTTTATATGTATAACTATGTGTCCCCTTACTCATTTAAATTTGTGTTACTTAATTTTTTTCCTCTATTTTCCTGTATTTTCCCTTTACCCCCCAAGCCAAAGCCTCCTATTCAGATCTAAAATTCTGGAAGCTGGGCACATAACACAACACAATATACAAATCATGCATCATAGAAATGTACACCTGACATCTATCTATATGATCTTATTAACCAATGTCTCCCCAATAAATTTAATTTAAAAAATAAAATAAATAATAAAATATAAAAAATAAAACTCTGGAGTTTTTACAAAGAACACAAGCAGGAGAGCCCATCAGTGAAAGAGGCCTGTGTACTCCCTCTTATGGACTGTTGAGAACAGGGTCTATTAAAAGCATAAAAACCATGTAATCCAAAACGTTATTTTCAGCAAAACTGTCACTGTTTTGAAATTGTTAGATCAAAAATTAGTTTAAAAGCACTGAATACTTTACATGATTTTATTTAAATTAATATTATTTAGGTCAATTTTTGAGTTTTTTAATCATAATTGACATATTCCCTTTATCTGTGTTATTTAATGTGATTTTATTGTACCTTGAAGCCATGTGCTTCCCATAAGTGCTTCAGGTTCAAGGCTCAGCCCTATTCTCCTCTCTCTTTACAACAGGGAGAGGCCCATTGCACTGGAAAACATCTGTATGCGAAAATCACAGAATCACAGACTGGAATGATGACTAGTGTAGGCTGAGGGGGAAGGGGAAATGTCAGTTACAGTTAATCAGCAGGCATAAAGTTTCATATGAATAAGATAAATAATCTTTAGAGATCTGCTTGCAACATTGTACCTGTAGTCAACAATTAATGTATTGTACTAAAAAATGGGCAAAGGACTTGAATAGGCATTTCTCCAAAGAGGACAAGCAGAAGGCCAACAGACATAGGAAAAAGTGCTTAACCTCACTAATTGTCAGAGAAATGCAAGTTAAAACCACAATTAGGTATCACCTCACATCCAACAGAAAGGCTGCCATCAATAAACCCACAAATGACAAGTATTGGTGAGAACGGAGAGGAAAGGAAACTCTTGTGCACTGCTGGTGTGAATGCAGACTGGTGCAGCCACTATGGAAAACAGTATGGAGTCTCCTCAAAAGATTAAAAATGGATCTGCCTTGTGACCCAGCAATTCCACTTCTAGAGACTTACCTGAGGAAACACAAAACACTAATTCAAAAGAATATATGTACCCCTATGTTGATTGCAGTGTTATCTACAATAACCAAGCTATGGTTTTCAGCTAGAACCAATCTATTGAAGCCAATGCACTGCCCTGGAGTGAAGGTGTCCCTAGAAGCCGAACGTGGCAGAAGGAGGCTGGCCTGCCCACATAGGGCTGACAACCCGATTTACAGGAGCAGCTGTGGTGTAACTGACTTCAATGTACAGTAATAATTAATAACAATAATGACCTGCATTAGGAAGAGAAAGTTGGAATCTGACCTGATGCCTTCATTTCTGAACATCACCAAGGACTTACAAAACTGTCAAGATCCAACTTCGGGTCAAGAGAGAAGAGGCTGGCAGTCTCACTGCCACTCTATGACAAGTTCTTTAAAAGACACTGCTGCTGGACAAACTGATAGTGATGTGCATTCTTTCCACTTGGATTTTAGGGTTAAGATGCACAATTTCAAGACTAATGGAGAAGCAGTTTTATGAACTTCCCACCCACCTCATATCCCCATTCTGTCGGCGCCTTTCCCTGAGTTTTAAAAAGTCAGTGCCTTTCCCCAAGTTTTTATAAGATTATTTTGATCTTGTCCCTATGCCTTGAAATCATAAAGATGGAAAATGAGGGCATCAATTTCCTTTCTTCCTCCAGGAGAAAGTAAGAATATTCCTACAAAATGAGAGCAGCCATGACACAGCAGCCAAAGGCCATTGACACATGAAGAATCCCAACATAACACCTGAAACTAATATACAATAACACTGAATGACAATTGTAATTGAAAACTAAAATTTAAAAAATAAGCCCATCATAGTATAAAAAGAACTGGCTCTGGAATCAGACTGACCTTTGTCCCCATGCTGGTTTAGTGACAATCTGATTCTGGGCTCTTCTAAGTAAGTCCCTGAACTGCTATGAGCCTTAGTTTCCTCATATATGAATTAAGAATGACCAAACCTACAAGGAAGGGTTACAATGAAAATTATTTATGTATTCATACATTTAAAGTGCCTTGGCAGTGCCTGTCTCACGGTAAGACCTTATTGATAGAAGACTAACTCTTAAGCCCCATGGCATACTTTTAAGGCATTACCATTTAAATATTTACTACAGTTTGGGTCCTGTAGGAAGCTGCCTCCAAAAAGAAGACAGGGAGATTTATCATCTGAATATATTAGAGTTTCATAAAACACAATGACGTATGCAAAGGGCCCTATCAAAAACTGTAAATACGCCACCGTGCGTGTGTTATACAGTCGAATCTCAAATTCCTCACCTGAGAGAGGAAGGCAGAGGGGGACAGTCCAAAAGAATGAGTGATCTAAAACAATCTCTTACATTTCTCTTGACATTTTCATTGAACTCAGTGGTATGTGACACCCAGGAAAAGGGATTTATAATGTATTTTCCATATAACATCCTGTCTCAGGACAATCGGCCTGACCATGGCACTTTCCTACATCTCTTCCCACACACAGACCAAGCAGATCCTCAATGAGATCTATTCAAGAAGAGCAGTGCAAGTCCAGCTTCACTGGCTCAAACTTCCCCAAAATAGAGATAGTTTCACGGTCTTGGGTAAAATCTACATGCATGGTAAGTGGGAACAGAGTGAATAAAAACATACCGGTAGGGTAAGTGATGGAGTGACCTGAGATATATCAGAACATGTGTAATCAAAACATAGATAATAAAGAGTTGGTTGTGTTGTCCTTTAACAATACTTTATGGTATTAGTTTCACGATAGTAGAGGCTCTAGCAACAAAGATGATGTTAGCACGGCCTAAGGACCAAATAGAACATCTATGAAAACACAGCCCCATAAATCAGTTGCACTGGGCACTGCATTGGTAATTAGAGACAAAGAGGGCACTTCATTCAGGCCCATAGAGATTGCTTAACTCTATATCTATATTTTGAAATTCCTACAAAAAGCAGTCTAGTGTTTCCTCAGGCTTGCAGAAACTAAGCCTCAATTGCCCTAAAAAACTATCCCAAGTGAAACACAAATCTTCTCCAGGCTGTAGAACACTGCTTATAAAACATGGCCTCAATTATCCCCCTCCCTTTATCCATACTTATTGCAATGTGACTTTGGAGATTCTCCTATCAAGAGGAATTTATTTCCCCACTCCTCCAGTCAGAACTGGCCTGGTGACTTGCTTTGACCAATAGAACGTAGCAAAACAGACTGTGAAGGTTCCAGAGCCTACCAGGTATGTCCAAACTTTTGGTGTCTCTGGGCCACACTGGAAGAAGAGTTAGTTGTCTTGGGCCACACATTAAATACACAAACACTAACAAGAAAAAAGTCTCATAATGTTTTAAGTAAATTTACGATTTTGTGTTGGGCCACATTCATAGCCATCCTGGGCCACATGCAGCCCATGGGCTGTGGGTTGGACAATCCTGGACCTTAAGGAGCCTTGCAGCTTCCACACTCTGAGAATCTTGCTCAGTGGCCATCTGAACAAGCCTTAGCTAGTCTCCTCTAGGATGCCAGTCCACAGGAGCAAAGATAAGCTACCCCCAATGAGACCATGCTAGTTAATCAGCCACAGGACAAACAGCCTGGCAGTTGATTAAGATAAATGAATGAGCCCAGTAGAAAACAGAAAAGCCACCTAGCTGGTCCCAGCCCCAATTTCCAACCAACAGAACTATCAGTTAAATAAATGGTTGCTGTTTTAGGCCACTATGTTTTGGGGTGATTTGTTACACAGCAAAAGCTAACTGATACACCATCCCAGGTAGAGATGTTTAAAGAACAAGCTTCCACGTGCCACATGAATAACCCTAGGTCTGAGAGGAGGATTTCTGGATGAACAACTGATATTGATATTAGAGTAAGGGACTTTTGAAGGTGGGGTGAGCAATACCAAGGCCTGGCATCACTTCATGAACCTCCATGTAGCATTCCATCTCAGAACACAAGGGTACTAGATTTTTATGATTTTCCTGCATTCATTAAAGGGCTACCATGAGCAACTCTTGTGCTTTGACTAAGAGATAAAGTCCAAATTCTGTAATCTCCAGCAAAGTGGCTTCTCCTAGTCCAATGAGCTTCACAGGCTTGTAGGACTTGTCCAAAGAAAGACCTGACTGAAGGCCTCTGGGTCTCTCTCGCATGGAGACTAATTTCTTCACTCTTCAGGTTCGATGGCAGCAACTGCTAGGAAATATCCAAGGGTCCAGAATTGCTGTGGTGGCCAACCTTTTGGCATCTCTGGGCCACACTGAGAGAAGAGTGGTCTTGGGCCACACATTAAATACATTGTAACACATAATCACAAAAAAAATCTCATAATGTTTTAAGTAAATTTACAATTTTGTGGTGGGCTGCATTCATATCCATCCTGGGCCACATGCAGCCCACAGGCCACAGGTTGGACACCCCTGCAAAGGATCAGTTTAGCAAAGACAAAGAGAACACAGGAACATGCAGGATGAGGCAGACAGAAGCTCTGGGTTGGTCATTTCTGCTTTATAAAATAAGGGGAGAAAGAAAGAAATGGATACCTAAAGAAGAGGTAAACTCTTAGTCTTTTAGTCCAAAAAACAAGGATGCTATATCCCTTTCCCCTCACATATGACAGTGATTAGGGCTTTGCTCCTCTCTCTCACTCCACAGAGGCAATAAACTGACAAAAGCCACCATTTTTAAGGGTACCTGCCACTTCCCAGGAGAGAAAGAGCTTAGAGCTAATGGCTCTTGGAGAGCAGCAGTTTGATAGAAAGGAAGAAACAACAAGAGAGCTGTGTAGTCAATATCAGGCTCTCCAAGACACAAAGGCGATGAGCATTTGACCTTTTGGACAGCTGCCTAATGCTCAGTTCTCATCCGGGCACCAGGTCGCACCTGCTCTCTCAGAGTTAATGCATCATAACAGCTCTGTGCTCAGGCAGACAGCACAAAAGCCGTCATCTCCTCTTGACAGCGTTTTCTTTAACTTCACGTGCCTCTGATGGGGTTCTCTCTCCTGCTGCTCCCTAGGAGGCTAAGGGTTTCATTTGTAGGTCCTGAATGGACAACTTGCCATTTTATGAAAACACCCACACAGAACCCTAGGATAATACAATACATACCACGGCCAGTTAATTCTGTTGATTAGCTTAGTTCAGTGGTCAGATCCCAGGAAAAAAAGAGGCCAAGAGATAGAGGGGGGTTTCCCAGACAGGCTGTCACACGCCATCTGCCCATGCCTACCTTGGGAGTGTTAGTGTAGGAGACTCAGTGCTGATCCAGCCAAACAGCAAGGAAATGAATCAACCAGCGTGGCCCGGAAACAGCAGGCCAGGAGTGCCATCCAGTTAAAGAACAGCTCCTTGTTACGAAGCATTATATTTCTTTGCTCCATTCAGGCTTCATACTCTTCTCCACCCATGAGGAAGTTATAAGACTTTACCCAACTGGAGTCCTGTTTTCCTTTCGATCATGACTTTTTGAAAATTTCTCTAAGAAGCCTTGAGATATGTCACTCCAGAGCAGGAAACTTCAGAACGACCCAAGCAGTACTGATCTCACTAGCAAGTTTTTCCAAAGCCCACAAATCCCCTTCGGGCTCATGGAAACAGGTCTCCTTGGGGACATTCTCTCAAGAGTGAAATTGAAGAAACTGCCTCAGCTTCCTTCCTTCTAAAGGAAGCCGCAGGGGCATGGCAACCACACAATGCGCCCAGGTGTGTGGGTGTGGATGCATCTTTGGAGACAAAATTTTCCCAATATTTGGGCAGACAGATCTGTTTTTTAAAATCCACATATGTCCATTGGCTACTTCTGTTAAACTATGCTCTCTGTAACTTCATATTCCAAAAGCCAGGAGCAGTTTTCTTAGGTATTACCCCCTGTCGTTGTGCACTCTCAGATCTCCCTTGCTGCTTTCTCTGCATCCATCTAAAAGCTCCCATTTTGCTGCACGTACTGTGAACCTGGTAGTGCCCTAGGGCTTTATTTACAGTATCTCACTTAATCCACAAATCTAACAGCATACATAATTTTCCATTTTCCCAAATCGTAATAGAGCTCAGAGAACGGGGTGGCTTGCCTAAGGCCCTAAAAGTAAGACAAGACGTAACAGGTCAGGACTCAAAACCTCATCTAACTGGCTGCACAGCCAAGTTCTTAATGACTGTGCTCCATCATCCTTTCACTCATTCACCTGCTGACTGAATCTACCATATTCCTGAGGGCTCCCTAAGCCCACTGTCTGCCTATGTCAGGACTGGCTATTGTCATCTCAGGAAATCATGACAGGAACACTTGCTCAAAGACGCTAGTTCTTGCTCAAGGTCCCATAAACGATTCTGACCATAAAGTCTAAGAACAGAATTCAAATATGTCCTGTCTTCCTAATGCCCACTACGCTCTTCAACTGGGTGCTCCAACAGAAATTTGGGTCATTCAGTGTCAGGTGTTCCAGCCTGCCATCAGTCACCACTGGTTAGAATAGCAATGCCATTTAGTAATGTGGTTTTAGGCAGGCTCCTTCATCAAACTAACCTCAGTTTCTAACTTGTGAAAGGAGAAGTTACATTGCCTTGCCTCCCATTGGATCATTTGGATGATTAAAGGAAACAATACAGGTAAAGTACTTAGTTGGGATATCACCTAAGAGTTAGTAGATGGAAATCAGGCATGTTGATATTGGCGGTATGGGTCAACATTTTTACACAGAGCAAATTTGATGTGCAGGAAAAAAAAAAACATGTCTTTGCTTTCTTTATTGGGTATTAATTAGCCTCATCTCAGGTGACCCCGTGCCACTGAGGAGATAGTGGGACAGAGAAGTTTTGTCCTCTCTGCTATTTCCTTCCTCCTCATGTTGGGTAGCAATTACCTGTTCATCCTTCCTTCCTTCATCCTTACTTCGGGGATGTTGCTCTTCCAGGCAGGCCCCCCACCTTCTCTCATGTTACATCAATATTTATGGCTTAGCCCAAATGGCAGATAGCATGTAGGGAGAGAAGTGAACTTATTATTAAGGCCATCGAGATCAAAGGGTATTTCAAAAACAAACTTAATTTAAGAATACCCTTAGGAAACAATAAAGAGATCTATTTCATGTTTGTCGGATTTGCAAAATTACAAAGTCTGGGTAACTAATCCCAGAATTATGGAAGATGTGGGGAAAAGGAAATTCCCTTATCTATGGCTTAAAAAAAAGTACAAATTGGTATTATCACCTTGAAGAGCAATCCTCCAACATATGATTCCAATCCACCTCTTCCCCACCTGCTTGAGAATCACTGATATTCAATACTTACAATGTACCTGGAGCTACTCTATAATTGTATGTACACATACATATATATACATATATATTTATACATAGACATATACACAATTTGAGAATTTTATAGTAGAGTACATTTTTAAAAAGAATCACTTCTGCATTGTTAGCCCCCTAGATTGACCCAAAATGGTAATCATCAGATGTCCACTGGCCTAAATATTGGAACATTTTCCTCTTGAGGTCTAATGCATGTGCAGGCATTAGTACACAACATACTGATGGGCCTCCAGGTATTTATGCAGTACTGCAAAGTTCAAAAGTTTAAGTTCCTGAAGTCAGTTAAAACCAGAATAATGCTTTCCTTATGCATCAGCCCACTCAAAGCTAATAATTTAGCAGCTTGACCACAGTGACTTCATTTTATTTCTTCACCCTATTCCTCATTTGAAGTTTGATGTTTAATTTTTAAATCTAAGAATGATTAGCCTTTTAGAAATAACTTCTAATACATATTAATGAGGATTCAAAATAGATGAACTAATTTCTTAATACAATGTCTATATTTTCTCATAAAATCATATGCCATTGCCTATAAGAGACTCTAGACATTTGAGCAAGTTCTAAAATAACCCTCTTCTTGGGGTCTTTGTTTAATGTTAGCATTATAGAGAGAACTATAACTTCAATATAGTCATGGCTTGCTATGTTTTGTAAAACAGAGTTGGGGAAGTGGATTCTGGCAGAAGAGAGTATCTCTCTCTCACCACCTTCTCCCAGACTTGGGGAGACTGGCCAGTAGAGTTATCATTTGATAGAAAATGATAAATAAGCAATATTAAATACACTTTTTCACCTGGGAAATATAGAACAATGGTTAAGAGAGTGAATTCCAGAGTCAGCCTGCCCTGGAGTGCTGACTACACTGATTACTAACTGTGTGATCCTGGGTAAATTACTTAACTTCCCTGGGCTTCAGTATCTCAAAATGTAGATATTAGCAGTAACTGCCTCACAGGACCTGTAAGGATTAATCAGGATAATCGTGGAAAATACATAGGCCAATGCTGACTCTCAATTAATGGTAGCTATATTTGCTATCACACCTTTGTCCTGCTATTTTTCTGAGGAGGCAGCTACTTATGAAATAGATTGGCTCCAAATCACACCCCATAGAAATAAAAGAACTGGACAGTTGCTTAAGAAAAGCCTCCTCAGAAAACTAAAAATGAAACTGCCTTTTGACCCAGCAATTCCACTGCTGGGACTATATCCTAAGAATCCTGAAACACCAATCCAAAAGAACCTATGCACCCCAATGTTCATAGCAGCACAATTTACAATAGCCAAGTGCTGGAAGCAACCTAAGTGCCCATCAGTCAATGAGTGGATCAAAAAACTATGGTACATTTACACAATGGGATTCTACGCAGCAGAGAGAAAGAAGGAGATCCTACCCTTTGCAACAGCATGGATGGAACTAGAGAGCATTATGCTAAGTAAAATAAGCCAGGCGGTGAGGGACAAATACTATATGATCTCACCTATAAGTGGAACCTAATCAACAAAACAAACAAGCAAGCACAATATAACCAGAGACATTGAAATTAAGAACAAACTGACAGTAACCAGAGGGGAGGTGGGAGAGGATAATGGTGGGAAAAGGGAGAAGGTTTGTCAAGGAACATGAATAAAGGACACAGGGACAAAGCCAAAGGGGGGTAGGATCGAGGGTGGAAGGTGGGAATGGCTGGGGTTGGGGGGGCAGGATGGAGACAACTGTACTTGAACAACAATAAAAAATATATATTAAAAAAGGAAAAAAAGAAAAGCCTTAGGAACTACATAACTGCACTTAAGTAGGCACACCTAGTCATCTGAATGGTAAATTCCATCGATACACATCATGCACTTTAATATGTTGACAAAGGCAAAATTCTAGAATACTGCTGCAGCTTTCAAAATTCTAGGCAAGTGGTTCCAGGACTCTGAAGGTGATCAAAGTAGAAAAAACACTAAACTAAGAGCTCAGAAAACAATTCTTGTTCTAGCTCACGCCATTACCTTCTATATGCCCTTGTGTAAACTGCTTCACCTCTTGGAATCTCAGCTGACTCATGCAGGACGTGAGAATAATAATAGTCCATGTGCTATGAACTACACATGTGTGCATGTGTATGTATAACTGGTGCTTGTGCAGATGAAAGGGGCATTGTTGCAAAAGCTTAGTACATTGTAAAATGCTATGCAAATTTGAGTTATTCACTATTACTACTCTTAGAATTTTTCTTTGCCTAGTTGCACCCTAAAAAGCCTTAAGTGAAGGTTTATTATGTGTGCATAGTTTATTTAGAAACATCATCCCTGAGAGCAGAAAGAAGTAAGGGACAGGGGAAGTGAAACAGAATAAAAGGAAAGACCAACACAAGGATGTGTTACTGATTTGGCCACCACAGTGAGCTACTACTTATTGCGCTCCCTAGGACCTTCCTGGATACCTACCAATGTGCATCTGAGAACCATCCACCAGGAAAACAAAGAGGGAGTATTTTATTGAGCAGTTCCTGTCTGCTGTTGCTCATGAGATGCACCATAGGAAAGTGACTCCTTTGCACTTGAGGACTGCATCTCTCCCCACAGGTGGCCGCCATCATGCTGTCGTAGAGGTCCATGGCCAGAAATGAGAAAGGGGAGTGCTCAGGTTGCCTCTGCATGGAGCTGGTCTAAGCCTGCACAGAACTGGTTGCCACACAGTGGCTGGACTACAAGGCATCAGCTGATTTCAAGTGGTTCATTCAGAAAGGATGTCCTGCAGAGTCCTATTAAAAGATCTGAACCTTTACTATCCTTCTTCGGGATAACAAAGAACGGTAAGCACAGCATCATTACAATTTAGAGGACAGAGTTCTAAATTACTTTTGTTTTGTGTCTTGCAATCAAGTGGATGGCCACATGATCCTATTTTACCAAACTTCTGTGGGCCTTTCTCACTCCTGCTTCCACATGTCCCATCCTAAAGATATTGGATGTGGTTTTCATGAAAATCCACAGTTCAAAGACTTTTTGAAAGAGCTCAAGGCTGGCTGGCCTTTCACTTTCTTTTTTCTTTTTTCTTTTCTGTGGAATGAAGTGAAAAAATATAATTGGAAGGTTTGATGGCTGCACGAACACAATTTCTTGTCTTCCCAGCTGTGGCGGGAGGTAATTCAGCCCTTTTGAAATGCCATTCTGAAACAGTCAGTCCTGATGGGCAATCAGGTAGGTAAGTGTTGCACAAATTAGCATTTGGATGGCTTTGTCAGCCACTTTTGAGAATAAAGGGTCCATGGACAGTGTAACACAGAAGAATGTGTACAAGGTCTCATATCCGAGGATTCCTTTTCTTGTTCTGGCACATGTAGCTGAGTGATCTTAACCCCTCTAAGTCTGTATTTTCTCATCTGTAAAAAGAGAGTATTGAAACCTATGCCACTGAGTCATAGTGAGGATTGGAAATTAGAAATGACGTGTGCTCTCATCTGAAATGATGCCTGGAAAATAGGAAACATTCAATAAACAGCCATTACTGCTATCATAATCATCAACAACAATGCTTTTATTGTTATTAATTTTTAAATTTCTGACACTTCTTGTAGAATATGTAAGCTAGTGTTCCCAGCTCCAAATTTGAGATTGGTGGTAAGCCAGAAAGAAAAGTCATGTCTACCAAACAAAGAGACCCTCCAGCTCAGTGGTGTGTTTGCCAGGCATAGGAACTCAGTCCACTCAAACATTTACTGAGCAGCTAGTGTGTGCTAGGCACTGTGCTAGGTGCTGTGGAGGGTACAGATATGGCTAAGGCTCACCATTTGATGGGCATATGCCCAGTCTCATTTCTACTATTGTTTACTTAGTCTTTTTCTTTAAATTTACCTTCTTTTAGTTATCTATTTTAACAACGCTTAATATAGTACAATCAGGAAATATGAGTTTGATATGATACTTATACAATATTCTAATTCAGCTAATACCTTGTTAAATAATGTTCAGCCTTGTGCTATGTTAAAAAGATAAAGTTACAAAAACCACATTTGGAAATAATAACCTAGTACATTGCTAAGCACATAAATTTGTTAATTGGAAAAACAGGTAAATAAATGAATAAATCAATCCATCACCCCTGACTCTCATAAGAACACATCTGGGAGATGGAGGGTCTCAGATTGACTTCTGAAATTCTTTCTTGAGCTAATTAATTGCTGCTCATTAAATGAATCAATTCATCAATCATTTCCATTCCTAAATCTGGATCAAGCTGGAAGAAAAGGATGGAACTGATTTGTGAACTTCCTGACTTGGTCACGTGGACAAAGTGTGTTTTAAGAGAGACATTTGTGATCTCCAGGCAGCCACTTAAGAGCAACTTCTTTGGCTGCATCTACAGTTACATGAGCATCCTTCTTCTCATGGTCCATTAGCTTCCAGGAAGCAAGTGAAGGGTCTGGCAACTGTCTTTCACTTGATCTTTGCTTCCCTCAAAGAAAGGAAAGTGCTTTTAGGCTGAGCTCTAATGGAATTGGAATCCATCTCTGCTGTGGTCATTTTAGTCAACACCCCTTAACCCTCCCAAATCCAACCGTGGCTGGAGCTCTGGGCTGAGCATTCATTCAAGTGAGAGGAGAGGGGCAGCCCTAAGCAACAAGGAGGGGATGCAGACGTATTTCTCCCTGCACAGCACATTCCACATCTGCGTACTGCAAATCTCAGCATTTCATTTAAATGGCCTTTTTTTTCCTTTTGCTCTCAATATGTATTTATTAGTTATCACCGACCTAAAAGCTATATGCTCTGGTACAGTGAAAAAATATCATAACTGTGAGAATCAGAAAACCCCCCATTTTAATTTGCATTTTGCCACTTACTCCCTACGGAGTCTTGGGTAAACAATGAAACTGAGCAAGCTTCCATTTTCCTTCCCTAAAAATATAAACAATTTAAAAAACATAGCAGGATATGATCACCCAACCTGTTTCATGATGAAAACCCAACTCTGGGGATTTCTCCTCCTTTATATTTATTTCATTGATAGTGTCACAGCCCAGTCGGGAGCAAAGAACAGTCCACTCACTCCATATCACCTCCCTATTCCCTCCGGAAGGAAATAAATGTTTTTCCTCTAGGAGAAATGAGAATGGCCCTGGGTTTTTGTTTTGTTTTGTTTTAAGACTCAGGGTTTTTTTCCCCAGATGCTAATGATTTGGGATGCTCACAACTGTGCAGGAAATTGGGAAAGAGAGGGTGTGTGCATGTGTTTCCTATTGGGGCATGGTAAGGACCTGGAGGGAGGTGAGAGATGGAACACGCTCAGTCTGGGATGGTTTGCTGTGGCTTGATCTGATACTAGAGAGCATTTCAGAAAGCCCCTCCCCCATTCCCACTACCCATTCCAGTAGATACGCAAGGGGTGTGGTCTGAGCCTGGGAACCATGTTGGACTGAAGTCTTTGCCAGGCAGATGCCCCACTTCTACCCCAGAAGGGAACTCATCTTGTGCATGTTGTATGCACATCAAAGTCAGTCTCTAACGAGGAGGAAACTGTTCCACCTAGCCCAAAGCAAGAATGATGAATGACCACTTCCACAAGGATTTACTATTGGTACCCCACATATCCTGTGCCAAGCAGTGGCCTCTACAAAATTCTAATACAGCCAATCTGTTTAGGAAGGAAATTTGCCTGAGTTCTGAGAACTCAGTTAGTAAACAATACCATTATATGAGGATAAGGCCTCCTTACCCTAAAAGGATCTTTCCTTTAAAGACTCTCTTAAAAGGGCCTTTTTAAGATTTATGTAAGATAATGGACAAAGAGCAAAAGATCTGTTCGATTGTTCACATCTTCTTTTATCTGTACATCACTTACCCTGAGTTTTGCCATGCCAGAGAAAACTATTCAATTCAACATACCAACCTTCCAATATTAATTTGTGCCATCGATAAATAAACCAATATCTTTTTCATTTCGAGTTACAGAAAAGCCAACCCTAGTAATGCCAGGAGTAAAACTCCAGCACAGTTTGTTTACAAAGTTGAAAATGAAGGATGTCCAAAGGACTATTTTTCTATATTTTGATTCTTTTATTAGGATATATTAGCAACACTTGTAACTGTGTTGGTGTTAGGCCTGAGAGTATCCTTCAGGAGGGAAAAGGAAACTATGTTTAAATATTCAATGAAATCTTCTGAACCTACCCCGTGACTTTCGCCACTGTGAAGGGAGTTTAAGGTATGGCTCAAATGAGAAAAATTGTAGAGTAGACTCTGAACATTTCTAGATTTAATATTTGAGGACAACATAGAAGGTCCAGAATGTGGAATAACTCTTAAGGCCATTCAGGAGGAATTTGAACCATAGGTCACAGAGCTAGTGTTCTGGACCAAGTCATTTAGTGGGTGAGCTTATTGATCATCCAGCCGCTGCATTTCAAGGCCACCACTTCTCTGTATTCAGTGACTTTCATGGAGTTATAAAAGAAAAATATTGCTCGGTGACAAGAAAGCCAGCTACTAGTGCTGATGTTGGAAATAGAGAGGTCTATGAAAGCAATGACTAAGTCGGAAAATAGAACTTGCGGATAAATTAAAGAGCAGGGAAAGCTGGTACCAATTGAGAACCAGAAACTTAAGTATGCTAGAAGTGTGGTTTTTAAACTTCATTTCTATTTTAATCCCCCATTACAATTAGTGGTAAAAACTTAATCTCATAATATTTTGGATATATTGGGTTAAATAAAAATATGTTACTAAAATGAATTCACCTGTCTCTTTTTACGTTTTTAAGAGGCTGATAGAAAACTTAAAATTACACCTGTGGCTCATATTATATTTTTATTGGGTAGTGCTAGTCTCTAGCATTTGGAATACTTCGTTACTGGAGTGTTCATCTGAACTTCTTACAGGATGACCCCTCCCTCACCACAGGCAGATTTGGAGGCTCTCCCAATTAAAAGGATCCCCCCTACACACACAAGCTTTGTCTAGTTCTTCATTTCGTCCCTCACTACTTCACCTCTGTCCTCTCCATCTCCTTCTCTCCAGCTGCAAACACAGGTGTGCAACCGAGAGGCACAGATGGATGGGTTTGCATGTGCCACCTATTTGACGGCAGCTCCAACTCCCTGCCCCCAGCTTTTCACTGTGCCCTGGGCACTCTCCGTCCTCTGTGGCCTGTATATCATCTTTATAGGCTCAGCTACTAAAAACCAGGAAATTATTAAAGCCCAGGTTTGGCAATTCCACTGAACCTGACAGATCATTAAGAAGATTCATTCTAAATACATTCAGATCAGCTCTGGCACCTTCCCCCAGCCTGAAAGATAGGCTCTAGTCACACAGGGCAGAGAAAGCTGGCTTTGTCCTTTCAGGGACTGTATCTAAGACTGTCAGGGACTCCTGCTGGGTTTCTTTGGCGCACGATTCCCAGAGCAGGAACTGGAACTGTAAATGCAGGGAGCTGGTCTGCCCATCACAGGACTCCTCTTCTGCAAAAGGTAGTTTTCAGTTATCTTTATTTACATATGGTTTGCTTACTTATTTTTTGCACATAATTGATATTAAATTGTTGTCAGGTGTTTTGGTCACTTCTCAAATTGATGTTTTAGTACTATTTTTTCATGGTCTTGATTGTATTTTTTACAGTCTATACATTATAAACGACCATAAACTTCTTACATCACATGTAAAGAGCAAAAGTGTGAGCAAAGCCAATAGACACTAAAAACTACCTATTCCAGTGGTGTCCTGGCTGATATGTATAGGGCACTCAGTATTTTTTGAATGAGTGAATGATGAATGAACAAACCCTCACTCCAAATGAGATCTTAGCTAGATGTGTGTATCAATCACTTGCTGCTGCCTTAGAAACAAGCACAAACATATCAATGTCATACAATAAGAAGCATTTATTTTATTGCAACAAGCCTCATGTGTCTCACTCTGAAGATCAGTTTGGAGGAGCAGAAGCTACCTGGGCATATTCTTCTGTGGCTGAGAATGAACAATGTCTCTTTGAGGTTTAGACTCAGAAAGAGTACCTTGTCATTTCTACCTACATTCCAATGGCCAAAGCAAGTCATATAGCCAAGCCCATCACCAAAGTGTGAGTAAGTCTTCTTCTTCCATGGAGGCACCAGGAGGAAGGGAATAAATATTTGCCCAAACAATATAATCTAACCTATCAGAAATTCCAAAGACAAAATAGGAGCTGCCCATGTTGATGGTTAGGAGAAGCCAGCCAAGAATCTTCTCTAAGAACTTGGTTTCTCTCTCCTGCCTTCTACAGTGGCTCCTGGGGCACTTCATCAGAAACTAGCACCCCACAGGACACAATTTTAAAATAAAAGCAAGTGCTTATATTTTCCCTGGATATAATAGGAAAGTACCAAGTTCATGAGTGGGAAGGGAATTCTAGGCTGAGGGAACAAGATAAACAAAAGATAGGTTGAATAAAACTCATAGAAAAGACACATTGCTCCTAGAACGGAGCAGCGTGGAAAATTTTCATCTGTGTTTCTAAATTAAATTTAGCATCAAACAGCCTTGCTGCTTCATCCCCAAAAATGCCAATGGAGTCAATATAATTAGGACTCTCCAGATGCAGGTAGACTGAATCTTGTACGAGAAACATGACCTTGAAAGCAAGAACCTCATTCCTGGTTTGCTGGGGAAGAACAGAGAATCCGGAGATACAGTAAGAAATTACTAAACAGATGTTGAGTCACATGTAAAAGGCATAAACATACCTATTATACATTTCATCCTCATGGAGCCACTGACCCAGATCCAAAGCCTTAGTCCAACTATCGGGCCATTCCAGATCTTGCTTCTTGACCTCAGGGCAGCCCCAGGGCTGGCTGACCCACTTTCCACACTGTTTAGCAACTGCTCTGGAAAGTGTTCATGCAAGCGGACCAAAGGGCCATACACTTCATGACCAGCTCACTCTTTCTAGGTATAATAACTAGTAGCAATGAGGCTGGCTGTATTTATCACTATTGCAATGATTTCCAGGTAAGAGAAGCCACTGCTATAGAATTTCCCTCCCAGTTGCACCAAAGCAGTTTTTAAAATCTGGATGATTTCCCCACATCCAAATGGGGCCACTTAGAGTTTATCATCCACTGATAGGAAAAGTGGTCTGCACAGCTGTGCTTCTACATTAGTTATGCTCTGAGCAGGACAGCACTGTAAATTATTTGCAATATGCTGGAATGCAATACAAACTGAGTTTATAAATATGATATTAAACTCTTAAGAGGGAGTTGCAAACCTTTTATCAAGCCATTAAATGTTAAAGTGGCTTAGAAGTCCAAATTAGCAGGCGGGTGCAGGTACCACCTTCCAAAAACACATGGCATTGGCTCATCTGAAAGCAACAACAGATCCCGGGATCAAATGGAAAGATCAGGATCTGCATGCTTTTGGGAAGTCTATTTCAAAGCCCTGAATAATGAGTAAGATTCAAAGTCTTTCTCCTAGAGGCTTGCATGACCATCCCAGTCCATAGTCTGAAGTGCCCTCTGGACTCCTGTTATGCTGGCTTCATGCTGGACTCATTTTAAAATTAATCGCATATACCCTAGCCAGTGTGGCTCAGTTGGTTGGAGCATCGTCCTGTGAGCCAGAAAGTCACAGGGTCAGTCCCCAGTTGGGGTGCATAGAAGGGGCCACCAATCGATGTTTCTCTCTCACATGGATATTCCCTGCCCTTTCTCTCCCTCCCTTTCCTTCTCTCTAAAATCAATGAGCATGTCCTTGGGTGAGTATCAAAAAAAAAAAAAAAACTAAACTAATCACATAAAACTTTGCATTATATACGATATTTCACTTCTCTTATTTCTATAACGATTATGTTCCCTGACTAATAATAAACGATTAAAACACTCCTGCTTACTTCTAGAAACACATTACACAGAAAGAAAAAGTCCCCAGTAACTTGACCTCACAAAGGTAACCACTGTTAACCATTTTTGATGCAGAGTTCTTCAGGCATTGTTTTTGGTCCATGTACTCACACAAAGGTATGTTCAAACAAATTATGCCATTCGTACTATGTTGTAACTTTCTTTTACTCATGTGTCCCCAGTGTACCCTGTAAATTCCTTGAAGGTAAGAATCTTAGCTCAATAAATTGTTTATTCCATACTTATTAAATATCTACTATGTAGTAGATGCTACCAGATATAAAAACAAATAAAGGGAAAAAAGCCTCAGATCAAAGGAGCTTACCTACCTGGCCAGAAAAAAAAACGTGAGAAATAATTATCATAAGACATGTGACACAGGCCACTATACAGGTTTATGTAAAGTGCCACGAAGAAGCTTGTCAGTCAACCTACAGAGGGAGAGGGCACACCTTTGACTACCTCAGCCAGGTACAAAAAGACTCTTTTGGAATGGGACTCGGCTCTGGGCCCCTCTCTCCACATGCCCACACCTCAGAAATATCAGCTCTAAACAATTTCTTGGAGTCAGCTGATGTGCAGTGCATTGAAAACTCCTGCCCTCTGACCACATGGACATGAAAATGTAATATGTTGCTATGCAACTGAGTCTAACTTTGGGGACCCCTGCCCTCTACCCCTAAGATAGCAGGATTCTGACAATGAATGCTTCTACAAGATAGATGTCACTGGAGCCACTTACTGCATACCCCACCCCCAGGACCACCAAACAACCCTCCCTCGATGTGCAGTTTGCTCAGGTCAGTTCACATCCCTAAGCCCTGGTCTCCCCGCTGTGAAGTAAAAACAATCTTTCTGCTCCAATCACTAAGAGAAAACTCTATCCTCTCCTCAATTCTGGTGACCAGATGAGATCATAGATATGACTGCTCCCGGCTTTTACAGTGGTTACTCAGTAACTGTTAAGGTAATGGGTGTATAAAAAGGACCCAGGGAATGTAACCGGCAACTTTATTATATTTTTCATCCCCAAATCCCTTTAGAACACTCTGGATAAAATTTCAAGTGGATCCCAAGATTTTTCTGCTCACTCCAGGGAGTCCTAGGCTTACATTAAGCTGTAAATACAATCTCAACTCAATAATTCTAAAGTCCTATCCTGTGCAATATTTCAAACTCTAAACCCAATTTAACAATAAATCTGCCCTTGCCTCGCTGGGGCCTGCTGCAGATAGCCACTGTCAGTGAAGAAGGGGCTGTGGTCTTTCTCACCACCTCCGCACAAGACTTCCGTCTACTCCCTCTTCTTGATAATTGAGCTTTCTGACTCCGTTGCAGTGGTGCTGGGGATTGGGAAGTGGAAGGTGGACATAGGGCAGCCAGGAGATGTTAGGGGTCAGGAATGTTCTCACATGACCAGCATACACCTCGCATGGTTCTGTGCTCTTTGAGCCAGGCGGGTATTTAAAGCTGACTTTCTCTAGTAGCTACTTTTGGTTCATTCTTCGGACACCCCGCCCCCAAATCACTTTGACCTAAGCCAGAGTTCTCAACCTCAGCACCGTCGACACTTGAGGTGAGTAATTCTCTGATGTGAAGAACTTTCCTATGCACGGCACAATGGTTGGCAGCCTCTTTGCTCTCTACCTACTAGACACCGGTAGCATCTCCCCAGGCTGGAACCAAAACTGTCTCCGGACACTGCTAAATGTCTGCTACAGGGCAAAGTCACCCCTGGTTGAGAACCACTGACCTAAGCCAATACGTTCTATCTCAGAGTCACTTCCTACGCTAACCCGCACACCCACTTCCAGCTTCCTTTCTATCGAGGTGCATCCACCCTCTGGAGGGTCCCTTTTGACGAAATCTTAAGGTGACCTTATACTGTTTCTCTTGCATGCAAAATCCACATCCAGTCTATTGGGGAAATAAAACATTCCCACACATGTTTCCTTTAAAAACTTTGGGATTAATTACCAGTCACAAAACACAGCAAGTTTCCAGACAACCATATCCAAGTGCTCACCACTTACCTCTTGCTTTCAGGAGTTCCTGGGGAAGGCTGAGGCGGACTTCGATCCACTGTGCCCTCCAACGGCAGAGAACATGTATCAAGCTGCCCGAGTCATCCAGCTGAAGTCTCTTGCATTAGACCTGAGGGAAGAAGCAAGATACTCCACTGTAGCTTCTCCCTTGGAGAATAAGCTCAAAGAAAATAATTTTTGAAAATTATTTCCTTATCTCTGTTCAATATTCTTTTATGCCCTCAGTCTGGTAATAACTAAATTTCTAGGACTTCTACTTCACATTCTTTACTGGTTGGTCTATATCACAACCTATCTCAGTAACTAGGGCTATCTTATCTCATTACTTCAGTCAAAACTTCTAGGTTATATCGGCACCAGGTCAATTACCTTTCCTTTCTAACCAATCCACAGGCTACATAAACACAGTAAGAAAATAGCTAAAGCCAAGCCATTCGAAACCCAGTGGCTTAAAAGAGTAAGCATTTTTTACTACTCGTGGGTCTATGGGCTGAGTTGCTCTTTCAGTCTCAGTTGGATCCCTGAGTAGCCCTGAATAGCTATGGACTCGGTAGGCAGCCCTATGGATCTTGGCTTGGCTTTTTCATACTTCTGGGAGTCAACCAGCTTTCTGAGCTTGCCTAGGATGGCCTTAGTGGTAGAGAAGAGGGTCCAGGAGGGTGCACAAACTCTCTGGAGACTCAGGCTTGGGCTAGCCAACTGCCACTTCTATCATATTCCATTGACTAAAGCAAACAGAAGCCCAACCCAAATTCAATGAATGAAAACAGACTCCATCTCTTGTTGGGAGGAGCTTCAATATCACACTGCAAAGAGTGTGGACACGGGGAGAGGTGAAGGATTGGGGCCATTTACAATCAATCTGCCAGGCCATGTGTGGTGGAGAATCTTAGCTGCCCATCAAAAGCCACCCTCCCTTTTTCCATAGTAATAGAACTGTAGCCAGCCATGTAGATTACATTTTGTAGTCTCACTCTCAACTGGACATGATCATGGGTGACTAAGTTCTCATTATGAACAAGGTTTTCACCAATGGAATGTGAATGGAGTGATGTGTGTCACTTAAGATATCTGGGATTGTGTACTGTGAAGCTCTGGTCCACCTTCTCATCAGCTGGAATCTTGAAGTAGCAATGACCTAGTGCCATTTATGCAGCTGATGACACTGTCCCAGAGGACAGAGGAGTAACAATTTGTGAGGAACTTGGGATCTCAAGTGACCAAGATAAGCAGAGCTTTCTCATGAGCTGAATTGCTCACATCAGGAATGTTATGTGAACATGAAATAGACCTCTTTTTTTGTTCTTTAAACTGCTATGATGTTGGGTCTTTCTGTTATAGCAACCTACCCACTTGTAGCCAACACACTGTGGCAACTGAAGGTATAGTCTCCATTCATTTAGAAAACTAGATCAACAGATACTTCACTCTGGAATTTTGTACAAAAAACCCACAGGCAGTCTTAAGGCCCTCCAATGACCACGGCTTAAAAGGAGAAGATAAACATGGTCCGAGGACTTTTTCAGAGGATTTGGGTTAGGAAGACAGCCAGGGGTAAATATCTCTGCCAATACTTTTTAAATATATCCGTTCACACAGAAGCTGAGACTTTTTCTCACTTGATGAATCCACACCATGTATCTTTAACCTTGGCCTAAAGTGCCTTTGAGCATGATTGCTAGGGCTTCATAACACTGGAGTATTGAACTTCTGGCATCACAAGACACAGTTGGAGGGTCTGCTGCTGGCTATGCTTCTCTCCCAGCTGGAATCTCGGAAAATGTTGAGAGGTGGTGGAAACTTACCTGAAGAACGATCAACTCAAGATTCCACATCAAGAGTTACATCATTATTGAACTTTAGGGGAGCCTGGTGATGACTAAAGGATAGGATCATATTGCTCCTCTATTTTTTAATCATCTTCACAGAACTCCTAACCTAAACCCTTGAACAAGGGCTACAAGGCCCTGAGCGATCTGGCCCTTCTCTAAACACGGCCTCATTTCACCCACCAGCCCCCTTGCTTGTTTTTCCCTCCACTCCTGCCTCACTGGCATTTTCTCCATTTCCATACTGCACTAAGTTTCCTTCTGGAGTTCGCTCTGCCTGGACGGTTTTCTCTAAGTTCTCTGCCTCAGTCCCGTTCCTATTTCAGATCAAAGCTGCACTCTCAGTTCCTCAGGGAAATCCTCCTTGAACCCCAGACTTAGGTAGAACCCTCGTTTCACATTCTCATAGGACCCTCCGTAGCACCACAACCATGGTATGGACAAGTGTTCTTTCATTTTATTTTTAAAAGGTTTTATTTATTTATTTTTAGAGCAAGAGGAAGGGAAGGAGAAAGAGAAGGAGAGAAACATCAATATGTGGCTGCCTCTTGAGCGCCATCTACTGGGGACCTGGCCCACAACCCAGGCATGTGCCCTGATTGGGAACTGAACTGGTGACCCTTCCGTTCACAGGCCAGTGCTCAATCCACTGAGCTATACCAGCCAAGGTACATTAAAGTGTTTCTTTAATGTCAAATCCTAGACTTAACAGTTCTTTGAAGACAGCAACTGTGCCTACTTTCTTTACCTCTACATTCCAGAACTAAAACAATAGAGTAGACCCTCAATAAAGATTAAATGAATTAATACATACATTCATACATACATACATACATGAAAAGGCAGTGTTGGGGAGAAACAGAAAGAGAAGAGAAACAGGCAGACATAGCAACAAGATAAGAAGAAAGGATCAGCTTGTCTTCTGATGGATATAAGAAGTGAGGCAATGGAAGATACATTTCTCCATAGCCATTTGGAAAACAGGTTAATTTGAGTGATTTGTATGTCAATCAGATCCTGGGGGGACAGCCTCCACTCCTACTCCCCAGGAGAGCTACAAGCATCTCCTCTCCATGTCCAACTAGAAATTTCAGATTTTAGCCACCTCACTTCATTCTCCTTGGAGAGACACAGCCCTGAGGAATTGGAACACACCTCACTGCACATTCCCTTGTAATAGCAGACACGGGGAATTGAATCAGCAGCCTGGGTTTAGGGATAAATTGCATTTGGAAATTGTATTTATGTATCAAAAAACTAATTATTGCCAAGTTCCACCTCAGTAGTACTTGATGATTTCATTATTGGATCTAATTGCACTTCTATTCAGGATAAGAGTTTACTGTCTCTTAATTGATAATGAAAATTGAAGATACAAAAATGTGAATGGCTATGAGGCCTCTCTCTTCAGCCGATTTCTGGTCCATGGAAAACCACTTTCAGGCCAAAAAATCTAAATATTTATTTTTTGTTTACCTGTGTTTAGTGGTCTTCTGGGAGTCTGCTGGCCCTGAAAGATTGGCCGTAACGGTTTGTACCCACTCGTAGGAATATACTTAAATGACATAAGCTTTCACATCTGAAGTGTTCACTTCCACAAAATCACAAATGGGTTATTTTACGAATATTCACCATTCTTCCTCTGATATAGGAAGTGAGACAAAGAAAGATACATTTCTCCAGAGCTTTTTGCAAATCATTGGTGCCACTGTCCCCAGACTCAGAGCTGTTCTGTTTCCAGCTGAGACAGAAGAAGCTGCAGGCTAGTCTCATGGAGTCACCAGCCACAGAGCTGAGGTAAGATATTCTGCCCACTCACCAAACCTGGGAGTAACAGGGTCTCCCATCCCACAGGGCCCTGCTACATTTTAATTAAATAAAGCCCTGGACTTTCCCCATTTACATTGTTTTCGATTTCTCACTGAGTTGAGTGGCACAAAGGCAGACACTTAGTAGCCGAAGCAGAAGAAAGGACCTGGACTCCCAACATCTAACAGGAAGGTCCTCATCCCAACCTATACCCAGAAAAGAGAAAACTCTTTACCATAATAATGGGTTTTAATTTAAAAACCAATGACAAAAACAAAAGACCTAGTAAAACATTACACAGGGTCCTGGGGATATTTTCAAAGCAGTGGCCTTCCTGCTGCCTCTGTCAGAAAAACAAGTGTTTGCTGGCTGGCTGGCCTGCCTGTTTCCCTCTCAGGACCAAGGCCTTAATTCCCTGGCTTTTCACATCTTTAAAAAGTGCCTCTGGTTAGCCTGTGTCTCTTTACCTAAGGTCTATGCAGTTAGTCAGTTGGAGAATAAGAGTATGTAACCGAGGCATGGAGAGCCATAAGCCAAGAGGCAGCCAGAGGCCAAGGGCACAACCCCTTCTTAGGAGATAACACTAAGGCAGACTCCCACTCTTTAATCAAGTTATTAATAAGCTTCACTTCCTGGTTCCATCACAATCTTGCCTCATCAGAGCAGTATCTCTTTGTCTTGGTCTTTGTTATGTTTCTTTTTCTTCTAGTCTTGCTCTCATTTTCATTCCCTCTCCCTCTCTCTCTTCCTTCCTCTTCTCTTTCCATCCCCCCTCCTTCCGTCTCTCTTGCTCTCTTTTATCTGTGTATCTCTCTCTCTCTCCATCCCTCTGTGTCTCTACCTCTCTACACATCTCTATTTCCTTCTCTTTTTACTTCTCTTTTTCATTAGAAAAGCAAAGCCCAGACGTTGTGGCCTCTTCAGGCTGAGCCACATTTCCACCAGCTCCCTAACATCTCCACAAGTTAATGCTTTCTGATCCCCTCCTCTCCCTTCTGCCTGAAAATCTCCCAGAACCAGCTCTTTCCCCTGCTCCATGCATTTGCTCCCTTTCACAAGCTCCCTAGCTTTCCAGTTTTTCATAGGCGGTTGCTCCCTAGCCTTTATCAGCCCCTCCCGACAGCCATTATCCAGCATCTCATGCTTTGTCTACTCTTCTTGCTCTACAATCACTCCACTACTTCTTTCTTTTATCTTCCTCATGGAGTAACCCACCTCAACATCCAATAATTGTTCTTTTCCAAGAATCATAAGCAAACCACAGAGCAACATTAAATCATGCCAGCACAATGGCCATTATCAAAAAGTCAACAAATAACATGTATTGGCAAGGATGTAGAAAGAGGGAACTCTTGTGTACTCATTGTTGGTGGTACTGCAAATTGGTGCAGCCACTATAGAAAACAAAATGGAGATTCCTCAAATAACTAAAAATGGATACACCATACCCCCCCAGCAATTCCACTTCTGGGTATTTATCCAAAGAAATCCAAAACATTAATTCAAAAAGATATATACACACCCTATGTTCTTTGCAGTATTATTTACAATAGCCACAATAGAGAAGCAACCTAAGGGTCCATCAACAGGCACTGGATAAAGAAGATGTGGTACAAATATATGTAATGGAGTACTACACACAACAAAAAAGAATAAAATCTTGCCATTTGTGACAACATGAATAGATCTAGAGGGTATTATGCTAAGTAAAATAAGTCAGGCAGAGAAAAATACCATATGGTCTCATTTATAGGTGAAATTTAAAAAATAAAACAATAAACAAAACAAAAACAGACTCATAAAAACAGAGACTAAAGAGACAGTGGGGGTGGGTAAAAAATGGAAGAGGAATCTAGTCAATGATATTGTGTGTGATAAGTTTGCACAGTGACAGACGATTACTAGAATAGCAAGGTGATCACATATAAAATGTTGAATCACCATATCATACATCTGAAACTAATACAACTGATATAAGATTGTATACCAACTGTACGAAAAATGAAAATAAAATCATTCCTGTGCAAAGCAAATATGCACATCTCTAAATTCCACTTTTAATAAATTTGTTTCATTGCTCTGACCAATTTACACAAGCACACACCCAAAGCCATGACCATTTTTGAAAAGGAGAAATTTTACTGCACAACTTCTGCCGTGTCTACCTACAAACATCTTCCCTGCAGTTGGGTAAGGAGGATACATCTATTCATTCTACAAACTCACTGAGCACCTACTCCATGCTGACACACAGCACCATTGATATAAAAGTGAAAAAACTATGATTCCTGACTGCAAGGGGCTATGATCCACCACACCTATCTCTTGACTAATGACTCCAATTTACTCCTGAAAATCCTGCCATTAAATAAAACAATATTTTCATTCATTTTAATGGGAAAAAATTTTTGAATGTACCAGTGATATCCAAACAATTTACACAGGTAGAATAATGTATCAGTCTAACAGGGAGGTCAAGTTTGTACGAGTAATAAACAATCACCTGAAAATAAGCACAATTGGTACTTGAGACAAAGTGCACGTGAAGTTCCTTACATGCCACACGGGACAGAGAGCAGGTGCCGCGGGGCAGAGGAGGGTGAGTGGGAGCCTAGCCTGGGAGCGGTGCATTCTCCCTTCTATACCATCTGCTTCATCAACATGCACTCAAAGTAAAGCTACAGCCCAGAATGCTATATTTCTAGTAAAATAAAGTCCAAACACAAAAAGGCTTCTAAACACAGAGAAGTAGTGCCCTTACCTAGCACATGGAGGCCTCCTAGTTGATGTGAATTCCTCATCCCTCTCACCAGGCCTATGTGTGCAAAGAAAACAGGTTGGAGTCACCCAAACGTGGTGCATGAGTCACAGGGTCCCATATATATTCTATGACCAGAAACTGTACGGTCCAATAAATCAGTGTATCTGTCTGCAAATGTCATACTGAAATATTATTCCTTATAGCTTTTTCAGTGTGTGTGTTTTAAAGTTGTTGTTTTTTTTTTAGGTCATTATGCCAAAAATAGGAATCAGTATCCAAAGAGTAGAATAACTTTTCAAGGGCTGATAGGGTAAAGAGTCTTTAGCTAAACTGTCGTCACGTGTCATGAGCCTATGGACCAGTAGCTCAGAGGCAGAGTGGGGGGAGACAGGGGGAAACAGGTAGTGAGGAGTGTGGAGGCCCAGGCCACACCCTGTCTGAAAAGGGGGCTCATCCCAAATAGGACAAGTTGCTTCAAAAGTCAGGAATGTCATTAGCTCCAGAAAGCTGAGTATCAAACCACAAAGAAATAAAGAGTACCTTCTGCCCACAAGGGACCTCTCTGTCAGCTACACTCAGCAATTAAGTTTAACCTGCCCAGATACATGTGAAAAATGATACTGAACCACTTTCTTACACCATATACAAGAATAAACTCAAAATACATTAAAGCCTTGCTTGTAAGACCTGAAACCATAAAACTCCTGGAACAAAACATAAGCAGGAAACTCTTTGACACTGTCCTTAGCATAATTTTTTTTGGTAGATCGCTCCTCAGGTAAGGGCAAAAAGAAAAATAAACAAATGGGACAACATCAAACTGAAAAGTTTTTGCACAGTGAACGATGCCATCAACCAAATGAGAAGCTCACCTACTGAATGGGAGAAGATAATCATCAGTGACACATCGAATAAGGGTTAGTTCATTAGTGACACATCTAATATCCAAAATGTACAAGGAACTCGTACAACTTAATACCAAAGAAAACAAACAATCCAACTAAAAAATGGGCAGACGACATGAACAGCGATGTCTCCAAAGAGGACGGACATCTGACCAATAGGCACATGAAAAGATGCTCAGGGTCACTGATCAGAGAAGTGCAAATTAAAACCACAGTGAGATACTACCTCACACCTCTCAAATGACTATCATCAATAAATCAAAAAACATCAAATGTTAGTGAGAGTGTAGTGAAAAGGGAACCCTTGTACACTGTTGGTGAAATGTAGATTGGTGCAACCACTAAGGAAAACAGTATGGAGGGTCTTCAAAAAATAAAAAATAAAACTACCATATGACCCAGCAATTTTACTTCTGGGGGTTTTTCTGAAGAAACCAAAAACATAAATTTGAAAAGATATTTGCACCCCTATGTTTATCACAGCATTATTTACAATAGCCAAGATATGGAAGGAACCTAAGTTGTTCATCTATGCATAAACGGACAAAGAAGAGTTGGTACATGCACACAATGGAATATGACTCAGTCATAAAAAAAAGAGTAAAATCATCTGCAACGATACCAATGGACCTAGAGGATGTTATGCTAAGTGAAATAAGTCAGACAAAGACTAATATCATGTGACTTCACTTGCGTGCAGAATCTAAATAACAAAATAAGCAAACAAAGCAGAAATAGACTCATAGATACAGAGAGCAAACTGATGGTTGCCAGAGGGGAGGGGGTTGAAGGACTGGGTAAAACAGGTGAAGGGATTAAGAAGTACAAAGTGGTAGTTACAACATAGTCACAGGGACGTAAAGTACAGAAAAGGGAACACAGCCAACACTAACGTAATAACCATTATGGTGACAGGTGGGTACTAGACTTGCCAGGGCAATCAGTTCATAAAGTATAGAAATGTGTAATGACCGCAGTATACACCTGCAACTAATACAATAATGTATGTCAACTGTCATTGAAAAATAAAAATAAACAAACACTTTAAAAATTTGACCTGCCGGTGACTGTATGCTATTAATCGCTCTAACCCTACCCAGTTGTCTCTCAAATGCAAACTGTCATCCTAGGGAAGACTGGGCGAGAAAGTGCAAACAACACCTGAAACTCCATTTCCACTAAAATGAATGCTGTCGTCTCACTGCAAAACGTGCACTGACCTGCCAGCCTGCACGGCGCCTCTGGGCAATTCTCAGAAGGGTGTTCAGTCTGGGAAAGCCATTAAGAGGCAGCACCAAGGCCCAGCGCAGGGCTTAGCTGGTACCACCACTCTCACCTCCTAGTTCAGCCCTTGCTCACCTACCAGTCCAGGAGCTTTTGCGCAATGCGCCACATGTACATCTGTATTCAGCACCCCCAGGAGAAAACTGCACGATGTTAGCATGGCAAATGCAGCCTTCAAACTATTTCAAGGAATACCCAACATTCACTTGAATTCCGGAACACAGAAGACTCCAGACTAAAGAGATCAGGATTTACAGAGATGGCCAAGCCATAATTGGATTTATCTCCTGAGAAAATGACTTCTCTTCTTCCTTCTGATCTCAATTCTCTCACCTGCAAACAATGGAACTTGAACTTTCTGACCTCTAACAATGCTTTCAGCTCTGGTCTCCAGGTTTCTAAAATGGCCCGGTACAAAAAAACATGCCAGGTAGCATTTTTTGCCATGACAACAACACTTTTTCAAAGTGATAAAGAAACAAAACTAACCCTGACCACCACCCAAAATGTATAACAATAAGAACATAAGTAAATAATGGGACACCTGTGCACTATAATTATTCGCAATAAATTTTAAATGAACAGCTAAATCTATGGTTAATGATATAGAACAATGTCCAAGATATAGTGTTAAATATTTTTTTAAAAGGTGTGGAAATGTATGAAGAGTAAGATTTATACATATACAAATATATGCTTACATTTATTTAAAATGATCTCAGGTGGATACCACACGAAGCTACCCGCAGCTGTTGGTCCTAAAGGCTGTGATGGGGAGCATTAAGGGACAGGGAGGGGGTCTTTTGCTATTATTGTACATCACCTGTGGCTGTTTGAATTCTATCACAAGCACTGATTACTTTGAAGATAAAAAGGAGACAATGAGATTTTTTGAATGAAATAGTCAATAGTTGAGATCAAACTATGGAGGAAATTTGGTTAACACTGAAAATTTTATGCCTTTATCTGGATATTTGGTTATTCCGGGGTCCACAGCAGTGCTGGGAGCATTCCCATTGGAGCCATTTTTACACTTTGGATTTTCCTGAAATGCTCTCTCCTCCAGGTTCCAGCTCCGCACAAACCCCCTCCCCACCTCAGCTTCTCCTGGTGGAAGAGTAGGCCCTTCCCAGCAACCTAATTTACCCTCTCCGTGAAACATCTCGAGGGTGTCCCAGAGTAACAGTTCTCTCTCCTAGATATTAATTAAGAAGCCCAGTTGCAGGTTGACTGACTACCCTAAGTTCTGAACAGAAAAGCCAAACTTCTGACTCCACAGAGACCAATAAAAGCCTCTCTGAGGTGACTTTATATAAGCAAAGAAAATTCAGTTGAAAAGGTGAGGCCCATCAGTCAGCAGGCGCTCCAAATCCCACTGCTGGTACATGTCAGTTACTGGCCTCCACTGTAATAATGGCTGTTTCCGTTGAGGGTAAACTGAATTCCATCAGGCCGGGCTCTCAGGGCCTCAATGGCTGTGGGATGCCTCCCAAGGTAACTCTGTTGTTTAATCATCTCCCTTCCCGTTTCCCCATCTCTTAAGTGGGAGTGGCTGTTCTTGGCTTGGCAGCTTTCGGGTAAGAAGGAATCAATCAGAATGACCAAAACACCGTCTATGAAATACAACAAAATAATCACGGCTGTTATACAAACTTTAGAACCCCACCAGGCACTCCACATCACTGGGGAGAAGCATTTTATATGGGAGTATAAATCACACCATCTGCCACGCTTTCCTAATTTTTAAATCAGATCACTGCCGAATCCGGATATCAAAGAGAGAAGAAAAATAAGACCGTTTTTAGCTTTATCATAGCTTTGGGCCTCTTCACCTCACAGCAGCTCGGTTTTCCCTTCGAAGACCTGGGTGTTCCCCAAGGATATGCATTCAGGTTAACTTAACAATTGATTGACTTTTTTTAATGTGCATACACACATCCACCAATCACTGGGAGGCATTCCCCAAACACTGAAAAGAATTGAATTTGTGTTTTCAGGTAAGAAGGAAAGGAGAGGTTTTAGAAATTACACAAACTAGAGGTCTAAATCTGAAGGCGCTGATGAAATAGACCAGGAAATATACAACCACCCTCCCACGAAAGTATGTATAGCCTCCTCTGATCTCCGTTTAATAAATATTTATTAGCCACCTACTAGGAAGGAGTGGAAAGAGCATAGGCTTTGGAAAAAAGAATGAATCTGTCTGCACTACTTGTTAATTCTATGGCTTTGGGCAAGATGCTTCATCTCTGTGGCCCTTAATTCTTTTTACTACCTCCTTTATAGAGTTGTTTTGAGAATTAATAGTAAAACATGTAAAGTCCCCAGCATCATCCCTGGTACACGGGAGACACGCAGGAAGGTTAGCTATCCTCATTCTCTGCCCGATGCCATGGCGAGAAAAAAGAAGGAGAAAGATAGTTCTGGCCTTCAAAGGGTTCACCACCCCTAGGAGAAATTGGCCTCCCAAATCCTTTCTTGTTTGGGAAAATGCTGTCACACCTCGACTGGGCATGTTAACATCGCATCTGCTTCCAAAGCACAAACACAGCTAAATCACACACACCGGGGAGGATCAGAAAGCAAGAAAATCTTTTCAGAGGAAAACCTGGGCCAACCCTGAAATGCAAAACTGCATTACACCAATTACTCCTGATCCAGGCTGAGGTGTCTGGGTACGGTGGATAATTAGAGGCTGCCCCAGTCTCTGCAATGACATGACTGGTGCTATTTAATGTAATTACATTACCGTAAAATGATGAGTTTTCCCATAATTGGTAGGTACAGCATAATTGTAACTACACAGAATATTAACACCTTAATTGCCAGAGCCTCCCAAAACGTTAGCAAAGTAACTGTTTCCCTTCTCTCTGGGCAGCAAAATGAGAGAACTAAAACTTACCCACAGAGCCTTTCGCATCTGCCCGTTTTTCCTTCGAGGGATCCCACTTTTATCCTGGAAAGGACCGAGCCCTTCCACCCCCCTTCCCTAGTAAAGCCTGCTCTGCCAGATAGTAAACACCTGACAGGTTCATTTCATTTGCAGTTATTCCAGAGAGCACCAGGGATATAATGAAGCAGGCCTGGCTCAAGTCCTGGCTCTGCGTATTTTATTTCCCTGTGACTTTGGCAATCACATAGCCTTGCTGAGTTTTAGTCTCCTCACCTGTCGTATCGAGTTTATGCCACTCATTTCATGGCACTAATGTAGCGAGTACATAAGTTAGAGCAAATAGTAGGCACTTAAGAAATATTAGTTGAAATTAAGGGTAATTTACTAAGCAATATTAATAGAATGTTGTCCCCAGGATTATTTCCATTTTTAACAGTAAAACCAATACTTTTGAATTATATCAATCTAGGTCATTGTTCAAAAGGTTGGTAAAGCTAGCTGGTGTGGCTCAGTGGATTGAGCGCCGGCTTGTGAGCTAAGGGGTCACTGGTTCGGTTCCCAGTCGGGGCATGTGCCTGGGTTGCAGGCCAGGTCCCCAGTGGGGGATGTGTGAGAGACAACCACACATTGATGTTTCTCTCCTCTTTAAAAAAAAAAAAAAAAGAAAAAAAAAAAAAGGTTGGTAAAGTATTTGAGGAAATTGAACAGGCTTTTCTAAAACTCCTTAAGTCCCGTCATAGTGTCTGCCCACTTGTCACAAGTGAAATAGCATCATGGTTTAATGCACATACCACAAATCCTGATGGCTCAGGTTCGAGGCCCAACTCTGCCACTTTCTAGCTGTGTGACTTGAGCAAGTGATTTAACCTATCTGTGTTGCTAATTCCATTTACAAAGGAAAAATAATACTTAATTGCATTAAACTCCTGGGGGTGTTATGAGAATCAATGCTGCTAAATCCTGGGAAGAGCCCTACTAACATATTTAAAAACCTTAAGTAGATGAGCTTTGACATCTTCACCAAAAACCTTCTCAGCTGCTTTGACAAAGGGAAAGAAGAGGCAGGCTGGGTGGTGTGTTACGTAGAGAAGGAAACAGGAAGAATGTCAGGCCTTGGGCTGGAGACCTTTCTCTACCATTCCCTAGGGAGTTACTTGGGCACACTCTTTAGGTCAGAGTTTATCCTAACTTTGGGCCTCTTCACCTTCATAGAATAAAAAGACTACAAGACTTCTAAGACCACCCCCAAACCCCAAAATCCTAGTTTTCAGTTTCATTTCTGTAAGTCAGTTGCCTCAGGCCCATCAGGATCCACTGGTATCTGTGAAACAGAAGTTGTTTTTCAAAACTTCCTCTCGTCCTCTTTTTGTTACTCTGGAAGCTTGTGTTAGCACGTAAGCCACTAATTTTGTCATTCTCCTCCTCTCTTCAATTAAATCCCACACTTCTTGGAAACTGCCTACAGCTTGGTTGGCAGAGAAAGAGGATGAACGAGAGTGGCTTATTGGCGGGATACCACTAACGAAGAAACAGTGTACGGTGATCGCTTCTCTGGAGAGGAGTCTGGCCTTGGGAAGGTTTCCACCAGGGGCGACTGAGACACCCGAGCCTTTGAGAAAGGGCTGCAAACCTCAGTGTGGGATTGCACTCACCGAGAGAAAGAGCCTTTAGGAAAGGCCCTTGGAGCTTGTTCTGGTCAATCTGTAGCGAGCAGATGTCACCAGGAACTTGGGGCTGGGATGTGAGCCAAGGTCAAGAATGAAGTCAGGAAAACTCTAGTGCCAGATCTGCAGAGCCAGTGGCCATGTCTGTTATAAAAATGAAACACTTGCTTCCAACGTTCGCAGCCAGCTTTGCTGGATCAGAGAAGAGTTGGAAGGAAGCTGAAAAGATGAAAAGCACCTGCCAAGAAGAGAGCAGCCTTGCTGTGACGTCTGAAGTGCCATGTTTAATCACTGCAGCACAGTGCCTCCGGCCTACTAATGACAGAACGAAGTTCCTAATGAAGGCATTGCTCTGCTGCCTGAATTAATGACTTTCCGTTACGGTGCTTGTAAACACACCACGTTAAGTGCTCACATGTTAATCGAGGCAGCACTTTGGACGCACCGAATCACCACACTTAACTCATTGCAGGGACCGAAGTGTGGGGAGAAAACAGGGCTAGCCAAGGGGAACGGGCTGTGACTGCCAAAACACTCTGAGCCTGGGGAAGTATCCTGGTTAGGAAAAGGGGAAAGGGAAGAGAAGGATGAGAGTTGCGTGAAAACAGGAAGGCAGCGGAGGACACAGGAGACCATTCCTGTCCCTGATCGACGGCAGCCTCTGCCATCACCCACACCCAGCTTCACACCTCTCTCTGGTAGCTTTCACCCTCATCATCTTCAACCCCACTCTCTCATCACAAACCCCAGATTTAGAACCTACACTGAGTATGTTTGCCCAATACTGAGCCTCATACTGTGATCAAATATGTTGGAGAGAAAAAAAAAATTTTTTTCTGGTTGTGTTTTTTAAAGCCATCAGAAGGGCACATATCTTTAGAGGTGACAAGTTACCCATGGCCTCACAGAGTCCACAGCAAGGGTGACACACCCAAGCCAGTCTCAGAGGCGACAGGCTGCATCCCACTTCCTGTGGCTGTGGCTGCGGCTGTGGCTGCTGCCACCTGCGTCTGAGTCAGTTTCACAGAGCTAGGAGCACTCAGAGCAGTGCGAAGCGAGGGGAGGGGACGCTAATAGCTTGCAAGCATGTCTTCTAAAATGCATGTTAACCAAACAAGCTGCCATCCTTTAATCCCTCCCACTCCTGCCTGAATGTACACTAATTGAAAATTAAGTTTCCAATTTGAAGCCATTTTCTAATTCCGTCTCATTCAGGAGCAGTTAGAGTCCCAGTGTTCTGCTGAATTCCCAATGTGCTTTTCATGAGCTCCCTCAGGAAGCCGATGAAAACAGCCTTGTCTAGCGGTTACTGACAGGCAGGAAGATTTGTGTAGAAGGCGAGAGTCATATCAGAAGTCAAAGAAAGCCAGGCCAGGACAAGGCTAAGGATTCTGCAGGTCTTGACTGCAAGTGACATTTTCACATCCCTTTTCCCACCCACACCTTCCCCAGCTAAACCATAGTTGCAACCTGGCAAACGGATCCTCTCTCCATCACTGTCCTGTCCCTGGTGTGTTAGGAAAGCCTCACCAATGAGACCATCAGTTTCCTGTGAGCAGGTTGTCTGGTCCCCAAGGGTAATTGACCTTGGTCTCCAGGAAGAGGAAAGCAAAATGTCACAGTAAATAGTGACAAACAGGTTTACAGGGGGGCCCTCTATTAAAAACTGAAATGAAAAGTTACAGAAATTGATTTACATTTGCTTAAATTTAACCTAATTTAGGTCATTATTGTTCCAGAACAAAGAAGAAATCGTGTATTGATTCCTTTGGCATGATTTTCCACACAATGTTGTGATTGCACAACGGGGCAGTTTTGATTTCATATTTAACTTTCACAGCAAGAGGAAATCAGAGTCATTTTGGAAAACATTTAAAGTCTTCCTCAGTGTTCCTGAGGGACTCTCTGAAGCATTTTATATTCTAATCATTTTCTCTTGAAGAAACTCAGGCATCTTCATCCTCTGGCCACTGCTTCAACTACTAACTAGGGTTTCTCTGCAATCCTGTTTTGCCAGACAAGATGCATGCAATTCAGACAGTCTCCTAATAGCAATTCCACTGACTTCATGAAATCCTACACCTTTTGCAGGATTTCTAGGTTTACTTTGCAGTTGACTTACATTGAATTCACATTGCATTGATCAGATGTTCACCCTCGATAAGTCATCAAGAGCCTGACACCCACCCACCAAGGCACTGGGTGATACAAGGGACTAGAGGCTATGGCTGATCAGGGAAGGTGCCTGACTGGGAACTGCTGTGAGTGATGAGTTCATTAGTGGGTGTTTTCATTTGCAAAGGCTTTCCCTATGCAATTTCATAGAACCCCTGTGATTTGTTAAGTAATTCAGATATCTGCTACAGGTTGCTACCAAATGGTAATTTTAGAATAATCTAATCCTAATGAATGGTTGAGCTTTAAGGAAAGAGAAAGAAGGAGGCATTGTTCAGGAGTTTAATAAGGTTTTTCCAAGGCAGTATTATAAATAAACTATGACAAATGACACAACCGCTATACCCCCTTCTCAATGTCAATGACAAGAACCTCATATGCCCTGACTTAAATGTAGGTCTGCAAATGCACATTTCATGAATTTTTGGAACTTGGGTGACATAAGCAGAATGCTAGAGAAACTGAAATCTTGGGGACAGAAGGAAATGTGTGAGTAATATGTGTAAATTTGCCTGGGGCTTGAGGAATGAGACAGGGGTGGGGATGATGGGGCAGACGCTCAATGAAGCATCAGGTGCCAGATACAAGTAGAAAGATTTGGGGAAACTTTAAGCCCAGGCTTGAGAGAAAAGGAATGGAAATGTCCATGGAGTTATCAATTCACCCTGCTGGGAAGGGCCTAGAACTCCAGCTCTTAAAAGTGCTATTCACAGGAAGAAAAACAGTGGTTCATGGCCTCATTGCTCTAGAGAATACAGCTTCCCTATGGAACTTGACAGTCACACTTGGCTCCCCACTGGATGACTGTGGTTCAAAATCTGACTCAGCTGTTGCCTGACCACCAGTGACCTAGCTTCTCTGACCTTCTGCACCTTGTTAATAAAATGAGGATGTCACTCACCACTTCAGAGAGTTTTAGGAAGTTTGAATATCCATCTTATTACAGATACTATCTACTGTCTGTCTACCACACATGAGTCATTCACAGAGTGGCTGATGATAATGATGACAATATTATTCTATTATGAAGAGGACAATACGGATGGGGCTAAGGTGTACCCAGCCAACACAAAGACAGACAAGTGGAACTGTGTTTGACCAGGCCAACAACAATTTCTAATCCCTGATTCTGTTACAAAACAGACAGCTCTCTATACAAATGACAGAGGAGCAAGGACTAAGAAATGGGATGACAGTGTGAAGCAAGGAAGTGCTCCTAGCAGTCCAGAGTTGAGGTACGTACAGTGAAGAGCAACGCCCCAGTTCTGCACACACTTCCAGAGTGACCAGTAGCATGAAGGAGCAGCTTCCCCTGGGTGTGGACTGAATGGCCTCAGCCCAGAAATAAGTGGATGTGTATGGGAGAAACTTCACCATTCTTGGCATTAGAAGGTTAATAGCAGGAAAAAGAAAACATAATTGCTGTAGCAAATCATGAAAAAGGCAGGAAGATTGGTAGGTTAATTCCTGGTTCCCTGAAAATGATAACATCAATCTCATGTTTTCATCCTTGGCACTTCTCTTGAGTTGGGTTCTCCAGAAGCAGAGCCTGAGGATTCAGGGATTCAGGTGCACATAATTTATTGAGGCCATGCTCTCAGGAGGGACTGGAAGACAGTGCGGCAATAGGAAAGAACTAAGCAAGGATGTGGTCTCAGGTAAGCTCGACTTGGTCAGTACACCTGGGGCAGGATGGTGGGGGAGAGGGTGTCAACTTCCCAGGCATCTCCAGCAAAGTGGGTCCTGTCAGCCAAAGACAATTATACATAGAAAGTCACCGGTATGAGCTGGTAGCCATGGCTCGGAACAGGTGCACCGGCTGGTAAAGAGACCTTGGGAGAGGCAGCAGCTGTTCCTACTACTAAGTCATTCTGGATAGGTGCTTTAGGTGTATTAATCCACGACGACCCTGTAAGGTTCTCCTAATTGACAGGAGAAAAGCGAAGGTCAGATAGTCTAAGCAGTTTGCTCTAAGTCACCCAGTTTATGTGGCAGAGTCAGGGTTTGAACCTTGACACTCTGATTCTAGAACACATTTTCTACCTTATGAGATGCTGTTATAGTTTGAATTGTGTGCCCCCTCAATCAAAAAAAAAAAAAAAAAATGTTGAAGTCCTAATCCCCAGTACCACAGAAGGAGCCCTTATTTAGATCTAGAGTCAGGACAGATGTAATTAGTTAAGCAGGGGCCATACTAGGGTGGGGCGGGCCCTTAGTCCAACAAGAGGGAAGAATGCCAGGTGAAAAGAAGCAGCTACAAGTCGAGGAACGCCGAGAGCTACCAGCCAACCACCAGAAGCCAGGAAGAAGCAGGGAGACTCTCTCCCAGAAACTTCAGAGGCAGCATGGCCTACTGATGCCTTGACTTCCTGTTTTGGCACTCTGCCAGTGGTGCTTTGCTACAGCTGCCCCAGGAAACTAATGCAAGTACTAAGAAAAGGTACTAAACAGTGGGGAAGAGGAAACTGTCCTGGTATAATTATCAACTTTAAGCTCCAAATAATGATTTGCTCAAAGATTAGACCCATAGTTCAGTGTTTCAAAATGACATACAGACCAGGAATTCACGCAGCCCTCTGAGACAGCGGAAGCTGCCATGTTTAGCCATTTGAGTCCCAGGGGGTACTGTCAGCCGCGCGATCGCGCTGCTTGGGACTCAAATGGTTAAGCTCTCGGGCTTGGAGCCGCACCAGCTCGAGTCATAATTCTAAATCAATTATTTACTTAGCAGCTGCGTGGCCTTTGGCAAGTGTATTGACCTCTCCACGTTTTAGTTTTCTGATTTGTGAAACGGGGACAATAATAGTAGCCTCACCTTAGAATTCTAAGGATTAGATGAAATAATATATTTAGCATTTAGCGTACGACCTGGTCCATCACGTGCACTGAATGTCAGCTATTGTTGCTATTACTAATTTGAAATCCAATCACGAGGGACTTGGAAAACCTGAGATCGTGTCTCATTTCTACTGGATACTCCCACACCTCCATGACTCCTTACTTCAGCTATAAATGAGAGTGAGACAAAGTACTATTGGAAAGGTGCAGCGACCAAATAGGACAACACATAAATGTTAGGGATAATAACACCGCAGATAGGACACCTGGTGACAATACTAGTTTATTATTTCCCACTGAATTAAAGAGAGCTATTTATGGGCTGGTAGGAAGAATCATTTCCATCTGAGATCCTGTAGGCCAGAACTTCTCAAACTTTAAGGAGTATAAGGAGTCACCTGCATTGCTTGTTAAAAATGCCAATTCTGATTCCGCAAGTCTGATTCCACCATAGTCTGCCTTGCTAAGCAGCTCCCAGGTGTGGTCCAAAATTCACTAAGGCACAGCCTTGCAAAGTACTGTGAGATGGGGTTCACGTCTTAACCATTAAGACTAGGTCCCTGTATCCTTGTTCTGGGAACAAGATAGAAGGTCTTTTGTTACAAATATAAAGTTTATATCTGTGCTTGCTGTGTTGGGGATAAACACCATTATAAGAGCTCCAGAGAAGCCCTTCTGGATGGAGATGAACACCTATTTGTGCCCTGAGAGGTGCTTCATGCCTCCCAAAGGAGGCTCCTCAGTCTGAATTGTTTCAGCCACTCCCAAAGCCCTCTTCCCACAACACAGCCGGTAATAGGGCTGAAGAATGAATGCCAGTTTAAAAAAAAAAAAAAAAAGATGGAGACTTACTGCCACCTACTGTATAAAGAAAGAAAAGTAAGAATACAGTAAAACAGGGTGGGGCAAAAGTAGTTTTACAGTTCGTATGGAAAATAATACAATAATTAATAAATAATAATACAAGAGTAAACTTTCGCATACTCACAACTGTAAACCTACTTTTGCCCCACACTGTATTTCATTGATTCCAGGTCTTCAATTTGAGAAGAGCCAGAAACTGGGGTGAGAGTTGGGGGTGGATTTTAGAACTGGGGAAGACCACGGAAAGTGTAGGTGCAACCCTCTGACCACCAAGTTCAGCCCTGGAACAGAAACCATCTAGACCTGAAGAAGCCCCGTCTTTCCTCAACCACTTTGCCAATTTCCAGGAAAATGACAGCTACAAAGTTTGCACTTACTCATTTCAAACATATTCGTCTGCACTGTCCACAAGCACACATTCTGCCAGCTCTGGAGATGCAGCCGTGATCACTGGGACCTCTGGAGCTTTGCTGTCCAGTAAATTAGGTGGCCACTCGCTCCATATGGCTATGTTTATTTAAAGTAATGAAAACCAAATAAAATTGAAAATGGAGACCCGCTGTTTTACTAGCCATATGTCAAGGACAGTAAGTCCTCACGTAACATCACCAATAGTTTCTACAACTTTAAACCAAATGACACATAACGAAACCAGTTTTACCATAGGCTAATTGATATAAACAAGAGGTAAGTTACTAAGCATCTCTCCCATATTACTACCAAAAAAAAAAAAGTTATTTAAGGACCTGCTGTTCTCAAAAGCCACATGCGACTCTTGGCCACCATATTGGCCAATGTAGATTTAGAATATTCCCACCACTGCAGAAAAAGTTCTATTGGAGGGTGCTGGTCTAGACAGGGAAAGAGACATTAAGCAAATCCACAAATAAGTGTAGTAAATAATTTCTTCTTTCAGCATCTCCAGAAAGGGAGGCATCAATTTTTTTTAATTTTTTTTTTTTAAGAGAGAGAGACAGACAGAGGAAGGCAGGAAGGCAGGAAGAGGAACATACATAGGTGTGTTGTACCGCACACTTACACATTCACTGGTTGATTCCTACACACGCCCTGACCAGGGACCAAACCCACAATTTCCGTGCATCCGAACGATGCTCTAAGGGAGGCATCATTTCAAAGGGTCTGTGGACCCTGAGAAAGAACTTACCTGCTGATGTGGGCTCCCCATGGTCAATCGAAGGCCCAGATTTTATAAACAATGAGAATCTCGAGGTCATCTCAGGTTTTCACATACACTAGGGAAGAATCTCTGACTGAACTGTCAGCTTCCCGCACTACACACTGCTTGCTTACTTCAGATGCATCAACTATTTATCATAAAGAAGTTCCTGGTTGGGCCTTTCAACCAATGACTTGAGACCTACCCCGTCCAATCAGAACTGTTTCATAATGACCAATCAGAATGCTAATTCTGATCAATCAGAACCATATGAATTTGGATACCTCATTTACATAAAATAAACCTAATTACGAATTGGGGCAGGAATTTTTGTATTAAAAAAATGGCCTCCCCTTTCTCTTGGGGGAGCACACTTTCATTTTTTTGCTGGAGACTCTGTCTCCCAAATTTGCCTCATTCCAATGCCTTACGAAAAGTTGTGCCCAATGCTCCTCCTGGGCCTTCGTATGCCATGTGGGCTCTGAGAGGGAGGGGTAGGGAACACCATTTCTTAGATGCCCCTTCCCTGACTGTACCCTGCACTCACTGCAAGGCTGAAAATCACTACAAGACTGGGACTGTGACGTCAGCATATTTACCACCATGGAAGCAGAAGCTGAGAGAGGTTTACCTAGAGGGAAATTGAGCTGAAGTCACATATAAAGGGAGGGGTGATGCGGACTCTGTCCAGCGAGGTCTGTATGTTGTGGATGAGATGAACAAATTCACACAGACTGCAGAAGTCCTGTGGAGAAAACAGGACGGCCCAGCCACTCTGAGAGAGAGAGAGAGAGAGAGAGAGAGAGAGAGAGAAAGAGAGAGAGAGAGAGAACCTTGACCCTTGCCTAGACAGGTTTTTATTGGCTTTCTAATAGCATACATCAAAGAAGATTTTCATTCATTATGCTCAGATTTGTTTTAGGTGATTACTCTTCACAGGTAACAAAGGAAAGGATGTTACTGATTATTTCTTACAGACTAACAAGGAAAAAATGTTGCAAATGCAAGGGAATGATAAGAGTGATTGGTCTGGTTACACTCCATCCTTGGGAGAATTAGCACAGACTTTGGGAAGTTACTTTAAAGATATGCAGTAAACATTTCCTGCTTCAATTCAGGGTGAGAGAGTTTCAGCAAAAGCAAGCCTCACAGCAGTGGTATCATGCAGGCCTGCTTTCCCACAGGAAAGCTGATCTGTGGGCCTGGCTTCCTGTGTGCCGACTCACGCCTGCCAGTTTTCCAACAGGGCTGAGCTACATTCACCACGCCAAACGGATCAGTTCCCTGGAGAGGGGTCAGGATTTGAACCTGCTTTTGACTCAAAGCCTGGGCTGCCTCCCAGCATAATAAGCCCACTGAGACGAGTTCTCTTCCATGAGGCAGAAAGTGCTTAAACAGAGAATTTCAGGGTGTCTCCCAAATCCTAGAACCCCAATGAGTCCGAGTGGACCAATATTCTCATTGTTGTCTTCCCTCAGAAGGTAAACCTTTTTGGGATTCATGGCCTAGAATATCAAGATTCCCATCTGGCCCACTAATTAGCAGTGTCTTGGCAATTACTTAGTCTTTCTATCCCTCCATCTTCTCACATTTAAAATGACATGGAATAGTAGTACTTATTTCATAAGGATATTAGGAGGTTTTTTTAAATTTAGATATAATTGACAAAATTGTAAGATATTTAAAGTGTAAAATGTGATAATATACATATATAGTGGAAGAATTTCACCATTAAGTTAATTAACACATCCATCACTTTTTTTTTTTTTTTTTTTGGTGAGAACAAAATGAGTTTTAAAATGAAGACAACTTTACAAACTGCCACAGAGCCCAGTTGTCGCCATAACATAATAACTAGGGAGACAATAGAGGTCCAAGTTCTGAATCAGACCACCTGCTTTAAATTCTAGTTTGGCTTGGCCTGAAGTAGCTTTATTACTTGGCAAGTTACTTACAATCATTTGAAAATTAAGAATAGCCATATCTACCTTAAAGGATTGCGGTAAGGATTAAATGAGATAATTTATGTATAGATAATTTATGTAAACTATGCTGAAGTTACTTAGCATAGTAACTTACCAAGCACCTAGTAACTTCTCAATAACTTTTAGCTCTTAATATTGTTAATAGAGGACAGAGGAAAGAAGGGAGGCAGGCAACGAAGCCCAAGGCAAACAGCATCCTCCGGCATAGAGGGTGAGCACCATCTACTGGTCCCCAACTGCAAGGCAAGTGCAGCAAACAGCACAGCCAAAAGCGCCAGACTTCATTTGTGACTTTGTATTCCCAAAGTAAGATCTAGCCTCCCCCTACTCACCTCAAAGTCGTGGCCAAGTTCTAACCACTGATACAGGAGTAGAGGAAGGGGAGAAAAAAGCAAATCAGAGATGTAGTTTTCCAAAGCCTTCTGGGCCAGTGCTAGCGAGATACTCAAAGTCCATAAACTGCGGCTTTCAGGAAAGTCTCAAAGACCCTTGAAGCACTAGGGATGAAGTTAACAGAGTTTGGAGAAGTTGAGCTGCTTCTTAGCTACCTTTTTTGTCTACTACATCATGGTCTTACTCTTGTTTCCCCAGGTACAACTTTGTCACTTACACAAAGCAGCACGATCCCTGGGAAAAGGCATCCCACAGACCTGAGCGAAGCCCCAGCTCTGATCTGACTAGCTCTGACCCTCAGGACAGTCATTTCAGCTCACTAAACCTCAAGGTCCTCATCCATCAAATAAATCAGTACCATCCAGTGGGAGGTATTCCGCTCTGACATAAGACAAAGTTGGGTTGATGTCCCTGAGCGCCAACTTGGCTTTTCTGAACTGCCAATTTCTCTTCCACCAGATGCTACGAGTAATTCCAACCCTGACGGGTTGTTAAGAGAGTTGCATGAACTACAGTTTATCAACCATTGGACTTACAGAAGACACTAAAAATACCATAGCTCTCTCCACTAGTTATTCTGCAGGTTTGTTGTGAGGTTGAAATAAAATTATATACATGAGAGTTCATAACACAATGCCTAGCACACGGTAGAGCCTGTATGTTCTGGACACTGTGGTACACTACCCAGATCCCCCCAAAACCTGCCATGGGGATAGCTGAGAGCTCACAGCTCAGTGTCCCCTCCAGGAATTGTTCTCATCTAAAGACAGCAGCCTTGCCCAAGGTCAGTTGCCAATGACCAGTCAATGTGTGGATTAAAGGCCCAACCTGATTGCCTCGTTTGGGTCAACTCTGCAGGGTCATTCCAGCTTCAGAGCTCCCCATGGAATGACTGAGGACGAGTCACACTCCACCCTCCCCTCTGCCCAGGCTTGCTTCCTGCACTTCCCCACAGCTGCCATCCAGAGAGCTTTTCTCAATGAACCGGCTTCATGCAAATATTCTGAGTCTGCTTCCTGGGAATCGTCCTGCAACACTTAAATGTCAGTAAGTTCTTCCTTGCACTCCCCCAAGTCCCTGCCTCTTTTTTGTCAACCTGTGAATTGAAGATATGGAACAAGTATACTTGTCTCTTACCAGCTTCATCAGACAGGAATTAAGACAATGGGGACCAAAAAGAATACTCTAGCACCTCAAACTCAATTTCCTCCCCTTTAAGTTGAGATTCATTACTACCATGCTGCCTATTCCAAACATATTGTGGGCAAATCAATGAGATGCAGAGTTGGGAACACCTCAAGAAATAAAATAAATATTCCATAAAAATCTCAGAAATGAGGAAACTGTTGGCTTGACTGACAGTGAGTTCATAACTATAAGAGCCACATTAGCTGAACGGTTAGAATGTGCCAGGCACACAGATGATGTCATTCAACCATCACAAAAATTGTAAAGGTGAGTACCATTATTACCGCCATTTGATACCTGAGGAAACTCGGTCTTAAAACATTACATGATTTGCCCAAGGTCATGCAGTGATTGAGTGGGTGGGAGGAAGGATTCACTCCTGGCAGCTTGATCCCAGCGTGGGCACCGTTATCCACCAGGTCGGCTGCCAGCTGGCCCTGAAAGAGCACCAGGGCGGGACTCCCTATTTCCTGGATGGTTAACCCTTCATTATGTAATAATTCTGATTTTTTTTAAACCATTACTTAGAGTTTTAGGAATTCTAGTAGAAATTCCAGGAAATCAGAGGCTTCTGGGCAATGCGTGGGTTAGTGGGTCAGAAGCCACCATTTTATGGGGACAGCTGAGTCTTTCTAATGACATAACAAGACGATCTGGCTAAAAGATTTCCATTACACTAACTTCAACGGCCTCTTATGCAGCTTGCAGCCATCCTGCTCAGACTGCACGGAGCCGTGGGGTCCGGGGCCAGGAGGAGAGAGACTCCTCCGCTCATTTGGAACTTGGCTGCTGGCACTTTTCACTTCCTGGGAAAGGAGCACTTCCACCACCATTTCTTTCTGGCCCTCCCAGAACCTTTCAACAGGGAGGCTAAAAACACGCTGCTGACTTCTTCATTTTCCGAGTGCCAGGCCTGAGAAATGAGGGCATTCCACCCCAGGGAGCCATCAGGGATGAAGTCATAGCAGAGGAATGTTCTCAAGAATGAGGACACCTGGAGTAATGAGAAGTCCATGGCGGGGTGTTTCCATTATTTACTGCAGCAAAATAAACTGTCCAAAACGCAGTGGCCTGTACCAGGGCCAGGAAACCACAGTCCACAGGCCAAGCTCAGCTCACCACCTGTTTTTGAAAATAAAGTTTTCTTGGAAGACAGCCACACCTATTTTGTTTATATATCATCTATGGCTGCTGTCACACTATCATGGCAGACTTGAGTCATTGTGACAGAAATTGTATGGCTCACAAAGCCTGATATATTTTCTCTCCGGCCCTTTCCAGGAAAAGTTTGCTGGTCGCTGGCCTACAACGATGTTTTACGTCACACAGTTCTGTAGTTTGCCTGTGTGGTTCTGCTGCTGGTCTGTCCTGGGCTTCCCTCAGGACAGCTGTAGGGTGAGCTGGGGGATGGGCTCAGCGGAGGCAGCTGGGGTAACTGAGGCTCTGTGGTCTCTCATCATCTTAGAGGCTGGACCACATTTCCCCACATGGTTGAGGCATAAGCCCCAACACCCAAGTGCTTGTCAGGGCTCTTCTTGCATCATGCTTGTTGATGTTCCATCTGCCAGAGCAAGTCACAGGAGCAAGCCCAGGGTTAATGTGGAATGTTAGGGCTCAGGTTAGGGTTAGAATACTGGAAAGGGTAGATCTTTGGGAGTCACCAAGACTCCAGCAGTCTGCCTTTGGATTGGAACTGCACTCTCAGCTCTCCTGGGTCCCTTCCTGGCAGCCAGCACTTCAGATTTGAACTTGTTATCCTTCACAATCACGGGTCAATTTCTTATAATAAATCTGTTTGTTCCTCTGGAGAGCCCTATTACAAGCCCAATGCAGTTTTAGGGAACAGGTGTCAGCTTTGGTTGCCACGTTCTCAACATTAGGGCAGAGAAAAGAGAAACCATTGTCCCCTGATTTGCAGAGGGAAAAAAACACTTTTACAGACCATCACCTTGAGTATCTCTTATTTATTAAGTAGCACAGCCAGAACTAGGGCTGCCTGACTCCCAGGCATCTGTTCTTAACCCATTGTAGTGGGATGAATGTGTTCCCCAAAATGATATAGCTACCTTCAAATCTCCAGAACCTGTGAATGCGACCTCATTTGGAAAACAAGGTCTTTGCAGGTGCAATTAAGTTAAGGATCTTCAGATGAGGTCACCCTGGATTATCTGGGTAGACCCTAGGTCCCATGACAATTGTCTTTATAAGAGACACACAGGAGAGATCTGATAGACAACAGAAAGTCATGCCTATTGTTTGAAGCCACCAAATTTGTGGTAATTTGTCATGACTGCCACAGGAAACCAATACACACCTATTTCCATTATTGGGAAGACATTCAGAGGGAGCAAACTAACCTCCAGAAAGCAACATGCAATGACGAAGGATCGTTCACTTTTGAAACAGATATGAGTAAGACCTTAAGATGGTACAAGGGAAGGGAGCTAACATCGACCAGGCACTTGTTATGGGCCAGTCACTGGCCTAGGCATTGACCTCTATTACTTTGTTTAATCTTCACAATAATCTTCTAAAGTAGGTTCCACTATTAAGTAAGTAAATCTCTCCTGGCAAGGCTCACATTAGATTAGGAGGTTGGATATGCCTGAATAAAGAACAGGGAGACTCCAGGTACGACTTAACACATCTAAGAAATAAACACAGTGCACCAAGAGGCAGTTAGATGCAGTAGTTATTCCTGCAGCCATCCAAGCCAGACTGCCTGGGTATAAACCCCAAAACATCTACTCACCAGCTGTGTGACCCTGGGCAGGTACTTAACCTTTCTGTGCCTTGGTTTTTCTCTTAAATGGACATAGTGCTGGAAACTGCCTTGTATAATGGTTGTTGTGAGTTATAACATGTAAAGCATTTAGGAAAAAGTTTGGCAGATGGCAGTCATTCCATAATGTTTAACTATTATTCTAACATACATGGTTTTAAGCAGACAGTAAACACTCAATGGATATTTGCTATTATTATCATCATTAGTTCAATTAAGACTCAGCTAGACCCTAATCTTTCTCCACTTTATCTAGAAAGTCATGATCTTTTTTTCTGCTAGGATTAAAAAGCCTTCTTCGGGCCCTGGCTGGTGTGGCTCAGTGAGCTGAGCACCGACCTACGAACCGAAATGTCACAGGTTTGAGTCCCAGTCAGGGTTGCCTGGGTTGTGAGCCAGGTCCCCAGTGGGGGATGTGTGAGAGGCAACTGATCAATGTTTCTCTCCCTCTCTCTCTCCCTCCCTCCCTCTCTCTCTAAAAGTAAATAAATAAAATCTTTTTTTTAAAGCCTTCCTTGAAAGACAGAAATTGGGTTAAAATAAAAGCTCTCAGGAGTCAAGCTCTCAGACTGATAGTACAAGGCAGGTAAAGTAATAACAGGGGAGGGTGCAGCCCGTGAAGCCTCTCACCATGTATGTAATAGAAAGTTAAACCCAATTTCAAAATTTCAAAATAAATAGATTTGAAGGTAGTCACAGCACTGGAAATGTCATGATTTGCTGTGGCAAAGCCGCTGACCACTAGGTAGGTCGGGGAGGAGAGGTAAACGAGAAAGAGGGAATGATTTTCCTGAAAATAAAGTAAAATAATAAAAATAAAACCAAGGTCATCAATTCCTACTGCCAAGATATCTGTAGGCGCTTTTGCCACACTCTAATAAGCTGGGCAGAAAAGCTTGGATTTGTTCGTGTATTCCTTAGTCCCTTCATTTACTTAATGTTGTTGACCATTAAAAAGTAGTACCTGGCCACCAAGTTTTATTAGTTAGTGGCGGGGTCCGCGAACAACTGCAATGCAGGCTAGAAGAAAACAGTGTCATAGAAGGACCCTGGGAAAAGAGCCAAAGCAGAGAACTTCCCAGTCAGTCCACTGTGGTTCCCGTGAGGCTGGTTCCAAACCATGACATCGGTGTCAGTGTGGGAAAACTCTCTTCAGGCCTGTCGTACTGCCTGTTGATATTCTTGCTTAACTTTTTTTTTTTAAGATTTATATTTATTTTTAGAGGGAGGGGGAGGGAAGGGGAGAGGGAGAGAAACATCAATGTGTGGCTGCCTCTCACACATCCCCTACTGGGGATCTGGCCCAAAACCCAGGCATGTGCCCTGACTGGGAATCAAACCGATGACCCTTTGGTTAGCAGCCCACGCTCAATTCACTGAGCTACACCAGCCAGGGCTAACTTTTGTAAACCAAATATATTTTACTTATACATTTTGCTTATTGTTTCTTTCCCCCTACCAGAATGTAAGCTTCATGCCTCCTTGGCTTGGCTGCATTCTACATAGTGCCTGGCTCATGGGAGGTGTTCAGCAAATACTTGCTGAATGAGGAGCCAAACGTACCCTCTATGCAAGCATGCAGCTTGACAGAAAGGAATCCAGGTAACCCTTAAACATTTCCTGGGACCAGTCCCACCCTCCTCCAACTGTACAGAGGGGCCCCCCGACAGCCACATTTGTTTCGTACGACCTTGCTTTCCTGGTCTTAACTGGACCACAGAAGACATGTGACCTAAGCTGGGCCAATCAGTCATTTCCTTTTCTGGGACTTACATTTGCCTTTGTAAGAATAAAGGGAATTTGACAAAATGACCTCTGAACTCATTCACAGATCCAATGACAAAGAGGGAGAATGTATGTAAAATTACAAAAGTCACAGTGGAAAACCTGGACTCTTCAGAAAAGCACAAAGAAGAGATAAAACCACCCATTTATCAGAGTCTGTAATAATGAAAAATAGTAAACAATCTACACATCCAAAAATAAATGGATAAATAAACTATGGTACCTTGATACTAAGCAATACAAAACAAATTGTTAAGTAAGAAAAGCAAGACACTGTACAAAATGTGCAATATGCTATTTAAATATGCAACATAAAAGTCTATAAGAATATAAACTACTTCTGGGGAAGAGAGATGTAAAGAGGAGCTTTTGCTTTTTGCATAAAATATGTATGTAGTATTTGAATGTATTATGATTACACTGTATTCTTATGTAACTTGTTAAATTAAAGAAAAAAAATCCAAATCATGAAAAGATACTCAATAAGAAGTAGAGTTGACTGAGGCCAGAACAATTTCATTCTGGTCCTGGAGAGAGATTCTGTCCACTTACGAAGTCGTGGACATCACTCAGATGGGAGGGGATGGTGACCTGAGCTGGGGCAGAACAGGTGAGGAAGAGATACATGTGTGATGGAGTTAGAACGTAAAGTTGAGACTGGTGGTGAAGAGGAGAGAGTGTTCGGGGATGAAAGGCAATGTATTTTGACAGTAAGAGCGTGGGGTTTGGAATTCAGCTGCAAAGACCCAACGCCCAACTCAGCTGTACACCAGTAAAAAACACTGGGCAAGTTAGTTCCCATCTCCGTGTCCCAGTTTGCTCATTTGTCAATGGAGATGCTAATATTGTCTCCTAGCCCGTAGTGTTTTTATGAATAAATTCTCATAAAGTGCTTAGAACTTGGTCATTGCTCAATATGTCGGTTATCATTAGAATCACTCCTATATCATCATCACCATCATCATCATCACCACTGTCACTAACATTATCATCATTAGGAGCAATTCTAGGCCCTTAGCCTAGATGACCAGCCGGAAATGGAGAAAAATATGAAATGATTTCCAGCATTCTTCAGGACTGAGAATCGGAGGAGAATAAAGAAACCAAAAACGAGTTCACAAGCCTGATTATTGTAGCTAAACAATGGACTGCGTTGGGTGGGGTGGGGTGGGGGGAACCGTGCTGAGTGAAACTGCCTGGCAAGGTAGTTAACAATTAGGTTTGAAGGAATTTGTATAAATAGCTATATCTTAGACCAGAGAAACACGAGTTGGGTCTTCTTCCTCTTTTTAAATGTAAAGATATTATATGCACACATTAGCATAGTTGCATTGTAATTAATTAAGACATTAAGCCAGTGCGGAGATCCCCTGAACAAACACAGCCTCACCCCCACCCCAGACCCTCCTCCCTGCTTTTACACACATACCCAACGCTGCCCTGACAGCCTGACTTGGAGGGTCTGATTGAAACACGTCTTTGTTATTGTCTCCTACCATCTCTTTAACATTTATCCAGGCAGAGCGATTTCATTCTGGTCCCGGAGAGAGATTCTGGCAGACTCATGAATTTTCTGCTCACTCTTAGTTAAAAGATAGTCCCCGCAATTTCCTCCTTTTTCTGTATAAAATAATGTTCCTCTCCTTTGCTTGTTGGACTTACCCATGGTTTTTGCTACAGCTTGCTTGTCTTCAATTGCAATTCCTCAGCTATTCCAAAATAAACCCATTTTACTGAAAAAAAATTACTGGCTGTTTTATTTTTAAGGTCAATTTTTTTACATAAATGTGATTATTTTATAGCTGTTTTTGCAACCTCCATTTTTTAAAATTTAAACTTGTATTTTAGAGACTCTTACCAGTAACTGCATACGCTTCCTTTATTTATTACTCCCTTGGAATTAGACAGAATCACGTGGCCCTAACTTTACCCTGGCAGCAAGCAAAAATAAACAAACTTTTCCAGCAGGCTAAACTTCACCCCAAGCCTGGTTTAGATTTGTGGACATAGTTTTGTGTTGTTTTTTTTTTAACATTTGAATCTTTTTTTTTTTCTTTAAAATAATAAATAAATAAAAACTGGACCTACTGCCTCCTATTGCTAGAGATTTGCTATCTTTCTTGAGTCAGGAGGAAATAGAGTTTATGAGTTCTCACGCAGCTTGAACTCCCATCCCTCATTGTATTTTTCTCCCTTTAAGATCACTTTTCCGGCCAACGTGAGATCTTTCGAGGGCAGAAACGTGGTCATCTCTGTACGTTGCTTCACTCTAAACCAAAACCTCCTAGACAGACACAACCAACCCTTCAAAACAGGGTCGCCCTCGCCGCCCTTCGCACCTCCCAGCGTTAGAGGGCAATGCAACCCCAGCCCGTGCACTGCCCGTCGCCACAGGCCCCTCCCGACGCGCGCGACTTTACGTACACGTTGGGGGCGGAGCCTCCCTTGTGCGCGGTGACTGGTGGCGGAGCTGGCGGCATCTAAAGGCTTAATAGTGCGGCTCGCGGGCTTGGGGAACTTCAGGGGCGGCGGTGGCGCCGGCAGGGACGACGACGGCGACGACAGCAGGAGCGAGCCCTCGGCTTGTCGCTCACCATGCCGACCGTGGAGGAGCTTTACCGCAACTACGGTATCCTAGCCGATGCCACGGAGCAAGTGGGCCAGGTCAGTCCCCTAGCGGCCTGCAGGGCCGGGTCCTCCGCGGCCTTTCGGAAGCGCTCCCCGAGCCGGGCCGGGCCGGGCGGAAGGCACTGCCCTTTGCTCTCCAGCGAGCTCCCTGGAGTGCCGGCTGCTTCGTCGGGATGGGCCCTTCTCTGGAGTGTAGACTCCGGCGTCCCCAGGGCGAGCGCGGTCCCCGGGTCCCAGGCGCCTCCGCCTCCCTTGGGCAGCCTTTTCTCCCCGTGACGTTTTCCATCTCAGCCTCTTCGGCCTCCCGTTCGTTCTCTCCCCGAGTCTTGCCTTCTGGATTTCTCTGAAGTCTTTCTCTTTTCCAGTGGAGTTCCGACGCTCAGAAGATTAGACCGAGAGTTCTCCAGAGGTCAAAAATAGTCTTTGTCGAGCTACAAAAGTCTGCTATTAACTTTAGAAAGAGTGCTTTAGGAGACAAGTTTGTGGAAGAGAAAAAGAAGAGGGGCCTTCCGTCCAATCTTTACCAGGAGCTCCCGATTTCTTGTCTTCAGGACACGATTTGAGCCCGGACGCGGTGCCGGGCGCTGGAGCTAGGAGATGGGAGAGCGGCGCTCTGCCGGAATGTGTTTTTAGAGAAAGACCAGCGGTAAATAAACGAGAAAGCTAGGTTGTTTGTTTTTCTTTTTCTTTTTTTAATGGAAAGTGTTGTGAAGAATACAGCAGGGCCGTGCAGTGGGAGGGGGAGTGAGCGTGCAGCTTTAAACAGAGTGGTCTGGCAGCAGCTCGGTCTCAGCAGTGCTGTCCGTACCAGCCGTCGCTGTTTTGTGAGTTTTCAAGCCCTAGTGTACCTTGAACTTGAGGAGTTGATGACTCTGCGTGTGCGTGTGTTTTGCTGGGAAAAGAACCAGGATCTCCCAGGGATGGGGAGTGTAATGTTGATTGTTTTCGGTAGAAATCCCATGCCATCTATATTTTCAGGGCCTAGAACTTCATGTGATTCTTCTGCATATCCATCCGGTGCGGTGGGAAGTGCATCTCCTAGAGTCTAATAACATGAGCAAAGCTGTGGTACTGCCCCCTCCCGTTCCTTCGTGTAGCTAGAAACTTTTGAGCTGGGGGGGGGGGGGGGGGGGGGGGGGGGGGGGCGGGGAATGTCGGTGTTTGAACCTTATTTTAGCTTATCTAGAATTGCAAGTGTCACGATTTTCCTTCCCTGCAGAACTTCTGTTTCAGGAGGGAATTTTGACATCACCAGTGAGAAATAAACTGAGTCCGTTGTACATAAGGTGCGTGTTAGATCGGTTGTGAAGGAGAAATTAGCTACCCATTAAGACAAGGTTGGGAAAGCTGCGATCATTCATAGTTTGATTTCGTTGTTCCTAGAAAGAAGCAGTAGTGAAGGTATTCTCATTCATTGTGAACTGAGTTGGGGAAGATTACAGTAAGTTGTTCTACCTAAAATGGACTTTGCTGTACGTCAGCACGAGGAATGGGTAGAAGTCAGGCCAGTGCTTCTCCGTCTGTCTGTAGCTGGTGCTCCCGGAAGAGGTGTATCAGGAATCTTCTAGGGAAACTTTGAAAGCAGTACACGTAGTGCCGCCCCATATCCCCACCCTCATGTTTTGCTAGAGTAGAAAAAAGGTGGACAGCCACCTACTTACAGAGTCTATTAGGGCAAATGAAAGCCAAACTAGAATTGATCTATTCTGTGAATAATTGAGAATTGCTTGCGTACCCCTCTATGTCATCTTTAATTATAAAGCCAGATTAAATTGAGACATCTCCTTCAAGGGGTCAAAAATGTCTTTCTCAAAGCAAAAGTGCGCTTTTAGTTTAAGTGTATTTAGGAGCCATAAGTTTGTGAAAAACACCCTTTCCTGCAGACTTCAATGAGGGCCCACGATTTTATGTATTCAGTACATTTGTTGAGTGCGTACCATGTAGCAGACACTGTGTTGGGTGATCACATTCTAGCCCAGTTCCCTGTAGCTGATGGGAGATCAGTACCTTCCTGGTGCCGTCAGCTGTCAAGTGACCACTGATGAGAAAAGACCCCTGCGTGATTAAGGGTGGTGATCTCCTCGGCCTCACACGGGGAATTCTGAGGGACTGAGTAAGCTAGGCTGAGCCTTCATGCCTACAGATTCTGCTCTCCTGCGTGGTGCTTGTTCCTTCCAGAAACAGATCTCTAAAACTGCTCATCAGAAAAGACTGAGTTTCAGGGTACTGCGTGGGAATTTTAACTGACAAAAGCAGGAGCCAACTTCATGGAAGGGACACCATTCACGTTTTTTAGGAGAGAAAAAAGTGTTTTCATTCTTGGTGTATCCAAGCCTGATTTTTGTGTTAACTTATGACATGTATTGTCAAGACTTGAGTTTCCTCGTAGACACCTGTCTGGACACTTCTGAATCCATATTTGAGTCCCTTAATCTAGAACTTCCTTCTTTTATTTTGCCTTTCACCTCTTGTCAAAGAATGGAATAACTACAGTTGCTCGCCGTGCTGCCACCATGGGGAGTGCCCTTTCCACTACTGTCACTACTAAACACAAGTCCTCTGAGGGCTTTACCAGCCAGTTTTCCTCAAGCAGATGAGATCTTTCTCCTTTTTGAACCCCCTTGTACTGTGTATTCATTTATAGAACTTCAGGTTTGTATTTTATTTCATGTGAGGACTTTGCTTCCCTCGCTAAGTTATAAACTCTTGGAGTTAAGGGTTAAATCCTTTTACAGCTGACCCTTGAGCAACACAGGTTTGAACTGTGATGGTTCACTTGTGCGTGAGTTTTTTCAATAAATATCTGTGCCCTTTTAGAACCACAGTTGATTGGCATCCCTAACCCCAATGTTGTTCAGGGGTCAACCGTATGTTCCAACCGTATGCAGAAACCTGCTTATAAGGGTCATCTTATCAATGAAGAGGGGACCTCTGTACACACACACAACACATATTTAGACCATGGACATGCATTTTCTAATAAAGTGTAGTTGATACATTCTAAATGAAGCATTACTTAATACCTCACAACCCTCCAGTCCCTCTGTCACCTTCCCCCTGCAGCTCCCCTTTCCCCCACTCCGCATCTGCTGCTCCTTCAAGGTCTCCTTGCCCTGCTGTAGGTTCCTTTGGCTCCCTAACACCCCTGTTCCAGTGCCCCCCGCCCCCAGGGCTCCTGACCAGCCATAATAGAGCAGGCTGTGACCCGCCATTATTTTAAACTGTGTTTCAAATTCTTATGAATTTACTTAAAATATAGATACTTAATTTGATGTAAGCAGAATTTTTTTAAAATTAAAAAAAATATCAAGCACTTGCTAAGAGATGGACTGTTAGACTGATCTAAGATTTGATTGGTATAATACCCAAACTCTCATTTTTGCTATGTTCTCTTACACAGGAGTACACTGGCTTTTCAGGGTAGAAGAGTGTAAACTTTACTGACTTATAGTTCATGAAATGCCATTATTTTGGTTTTTTTTAAAATGAAGTTTATGTTTTTTACAACTAATATTTAGAATCTCTTTTTAGGTAGGTTGGCAATATATGACCTAACCTTTTGCTGCATAGAACACTTTATTTCTGATTATAAAAAACAATATTCTGAACTGAGATCCTACTGTACCTCAATAACTTTGCATCTTGCTTTCTTCAGCTAAATTTTTGGCAATTCTGTAATCCATGGGATGTTTATTAGCCAGTCCCCTCTTGATGGCCAGAAGTAAGCTCACTTGTCCGGAGCACTTAGCGCATTGCCTTATACGGAGTAAACAGTGCGCTGTGCACACACTTGGTGTCGTTACTACAGAGCTTAAGGGGTAAGGTTTTCTCGTAGTTAAAAGTTTACCCCTATTCCAAACAGGAGATGTAGCTGTAGTCTCGATACTTGTCACTGTCATTTGCCAGATTGACCATAGTCATTTTATGAAAGGACTCACTTGGAGGAAGGTGTATGGGGGATTGGGACCTCTGGGTAGTTGACTCATCACATGATGGGTATCTGAGGGAGAGCATGTCTGCTTTTTTTAAAGGAAACAAATGAGCTTTGAAAGTATTATTCTAATAAAAAGTTAAACATGTGACATTAAAATCTGTCTTACTCCAAAATTGGCTGGCTATACAGAATCAATTATTGTTTTCATATTCTAAAATATGAGGCAAAGAAAAGCCTCCTAACCTTTCTGGTATTGCTTAACTTCAGGAATGTATTCTTCTCACCTACTTTAAGGTGGCTAATTGGAAACAGATGAACATATTTAAGTAAATGTAACACATCTTTGAGAATTCCATGATATTCACTGCAGTTTTTAAAGCATGATACAGTCACAAGGCGAGGGTCAGTGACCACTAGAATGGAGAAGTGTTGATACATCAACAAGCCTGTTTGCCCCTTCCACTTAAGGTCTGAGTCATCCACCCCGGCCCAGTGGCTCCATTGCTGGCAGGTTCAATCCCCAGTCCGGGTGCGTATGAGAGATGGCTGCGTATGAGAGATGGCTGGTCGATGTTTCTGTCTCACATCAATCTTTCTTCCTCTTCTTGTTTCTAAAATCAATCAACATATCCTCTGGTGAGGATTTTTTTTAAATTAAGAGTCATCCTTTCTTCCCGAACTCACAAATAACTCGTGGGGGGTAGGGACCAGATGGTAGGAAGGTAGGTGTCCAATTTAAGCAGCAACACTCCAAAAACAAGCCCTATTTCTTAGCTTAGCCTTTGTAAAATGTTACTAATTTAGATTCAAACAAGTTTGTTCAGTTTTTCATCATTCAAAATTGTGTTTCTTTTCTGCTTCATTCCTTCAGCATAAAGATGCCTATCAAGTGATACTGGATGGTGTGAAAGGTGGTACCAAGGAAAAAAGATTAGCAGCTCAGTTTATTCCAAAATTCTTTAAGCATTTTCCAGAATTGGCCGATTCTGCTATCAATGCACAGTTAGACCTCTGTGAGGATGAAGATGTATCAGTAAGTTTATGGTTGACACTTTTCATGAGCTTTCAGATGTTTCCCTTGCTGTTTCCAGACATTTGACGTCCTTTGTGTAGCTGACGTGATTGAAGCACCAGTTGTATCCGTGCCCAGTAAACACTGCAGTGTGGCCTGGCACAGTGGCTTACCAAGGCTTCATCTACATTTGAGAAAGTACATTTACGCTTTCGCCACCTTTCAACTGTGCAAAATGCATAGAGTTACGAAATACTTTGATTTTTTTAAATTTGTCGTCCACTGTTAAAAACAGATTGCGGCTCACATCTTTTTCTTAGATTCTTGTACATTGTGTATATGGAACTAGACTAGTGTTAGTTTTCAGTCAATTTATGCATGCCTTAGATATTTAAAATACTACTGTTACATTGTAAAACATAGTTTCAGCAATCCTAAATATTTTGCATAGCAGAAAAATAATTGATTTGTGGAATAATTGTATGTGATTAATAGAATAAGAAGAATTAGCCTTTGGCATATTTGGCTGCTGATATATACATTCCTGAGAATTTTCAACTATTCATTCATGACTTTTCAAATGAAACTGGGGAATTACTCACATTTCATTCAGAATTTGCTAGATAGAACTCCTATGTCTTTTAGTTTAACCTAAGTTAAACTAAATAAGCCAAGACCACATATTTGGAGTTTAGACCACAATATAGTCACAATTGTGTATTAAGTAGTCAATACAGAAAATTATAAAGTAGTTACTAGCTATGACATTGCCACTATAGGTTTTCTTAAGGGATACTATATTGTATGCCCAAAAGTTGCAAAAACCCAGTAATTATATATAATCAGTATATTAACCATGGTTTATGACTTCGTATCTGTCTATTCCAGTTAGATAATTGTATTTAATGTCCCTTTGCACCACATTTTATTTCAGTTAATTTTGTGAAGCTTGAATGTTAAATTGAAGCAAATTATTTCTGAAATTCCTAGAAATCTCATGTTTTATATTTTTGTGACTCATATGCCGCTAATTATGGTTTTTCTGTGGTTTTAGTGTTCTTTAAAGGTTGGGTTTGTTGTTTTCATTGACGATAGTGTTTGTTCAGATTTTTGTTTGAAATTATATGCAGATTCGACGACAAGCAATTAAAGAGCTTCCTCAATTTGCCACTGGAGAAAATCTTCCCCGAGTGGCAGATATTCTAACCCAACTTTTGCAAACAGGTAAAGAATTTTAACGTTATCCTTTTATATAAATAGAACTACTCTCTGAAATAAAGACTCTGTTTTTAGCTTTTTAAAAATTAAAATTTTTTTTTAGTAGTTTGAACTTAATGACTTGTGGTTATGTAGTCCCTGGTGCTGTTCTGTTTTTCATTCTATTTATAAAGGCAAAATTACTGGATTCTTTGGGGGGCTCTGATGCATCCTGATTCCTCTCTCCACCCCTCTGCGATTTCCTATAGTTTCGTAATTGTACCCTGTTAATGTAAAACTTTTCCTGGTTTCCTACATCAGGTTCTCTACCTTTTTAAGGAGTGTATTTTCTTAGTATTGGAGAGAAATACCTAGTTACATGTCTCAGTGTGATCTGTGAGAATCTACGTTGAATCTTAAGTTTGAAAACGAAGCAGATATTTTTCATTTATTTCATACTATGTACCTATACTTCTTCTCTATCTAGATGACTCTGCAGAATTTAACTTAGTGAACAATGCCCTGCTGAGCATATTTAAGATGGATGCAAAAGGTAAGGCCACTTCTTGTTCTGAATTGTGTCTGATGTCTTAAAAAATTGAGGAGCTTAGCATTACTCATAAAGGATAAAGTCTGGAATTCACCCAGAGATGTTTCATAAAAATATTGGGTTTTTTTTTTTTTCTTTTTTTATTGTTGTTCAAGTACAGTTGTCGGGGAGGCGGGTTTTTTTTTTAACTATTTAGCTCGAGCTTTGTGACTTGAAAACTCAACAGAAATAATTGCAAAAACAATTCAAACTTTTCCATTAGAAATTTCTTGGTAGAACTCCCTCTGCCTCTAAGAAAAAATTCTTCCACAATATCTGAGTTTTATTATTAGTAATGATAAAAAAGGTAAGTCACTCTCAAGCTGACTCTGAATCCATGAACAAAGCATCTGATCACCCTTACAGTTGGAGCTGTAGAAATTTCAAACTAATTTAACCAATATCAATAATATTCAGGATGTTTGTTAACTCACTTGAGGAGAAATACTATAACTGAGTTCAATGTAAAACCTTCGTTATGGTACAGAATTGACTTGCTACACACAACTGCTCTGTTTCGCAGGGACTTTAGGTGGCTTATTCAGCCAGATCCTTCAAGGAGAGGACATCGTCAGAGAACGAGCAATTAAATTCCTTTCTACAAAACTGAAGACTTTACCAGATGAAGTCTTAACAAAGGAAGTAGAGGAGCTTATACTAACTGAATCCAAAAAGGTAAGCTTTGGTCATCATTTGAAGCAAAAGTACATATTCGAAATGAGCAGTGTTCATCAATGTGTATAAAATGGCATATCCAGTTAGAACCACCATGCAACATCAAGCTTTTCTTAACATTGTAGTTTGCACTTTTGTTACTTGTAATGTGCCCTTGCCTTCATCTTAGGACAATCTCTTGGTATTCTAGATCATTTCAAAATAAAAATGAAATCACATCGAAATGGTCAATTTTTTCCATCTCACCGCATGACACTGTAAGCTCTTCGAGAGTGTGCCCCCAGATCTAGCATAGTTGCAGATGCTGCCGAGATTCTCAAGATATGTCACATCTAACTTTCACTTACAAAGTGCCAGAGTTTGCGAGTAGTCCACTTTTTTATGTGTTTAGGAAGACTTCAGAATTTCCCTGATAGCACTCTTTGTTAGTGATATTTCTTCAGTGAGAGAGAAAGGAGCAGTTAGTTGTCCAGCTGGGAATGTCAGCATTTCTTACCTGTGCCCCAGCGAGTAATCTGGTGGCAAATGTCACGATCGCTTGCTCCTCTGGCCACTGAGCACAAAGACCCACTGGTGCGGAGCACGTGCAGCAAGACCTGCGTGGTCTCCTGTTTCGTGTACAATTGCCAGGTTAGTGCGGATGCGGCTGATTTACTGCGGAATTTCTCCATCTTTATTTTGCTAGCAACCCCAGAAGAGCCCTTTTAGAATTTTTTTTTCCCCTCACTCACCTTGCCTTAAAATTTTAATGCCACACATACTCTGTATATCTTTCTATATACTATATAAATATCTGTGCTTTATACATTAAAAACTAAAATTTTCCAAGAACCAAATTGTGCCCCCTTGGAGACAGTATTAGACTCCATATTTAGAGTAATGATCTATTCTGAAGTTAAATGGACTCAAGCCAGAAGTTATACTCTTGTCAGTATTTCAGAAACATTAAGAGCAAACTGACTTTGGTAGCTGAAACAAATTTTTTGCAATCTTAATATTGATCTTCCTTTCCCATTCAAGTGATAAAGGTACCTACTTTGAATTATCTCTTTCCAGGTCCTAGAAGATGTGACTGGTGAGGAATTTGTCCTGTTCATGAAGATACTATCTGGGCTGAAGAGCTTACAGACAGTGAGTGGAAGGCAGCAACTCGTAGAGCTGGTGGCTGAACAGGCTGACCTGGAGCAGACCTTCAACCCATCAGACCCCGACTGCGTGGACAGGCTCCTGCAGTGCACGCGGCAGGCAGTGCCCCTCTTCTCTGTGAGCTCTTTGTTTGACACAGCTGGTGTTTGGCTACTCTCTTGGCTTACATTTCTCTGGATGTTGACTTGAACATCCTCTGCGAGCCTTTGTGCAACAGTACTGACGTGTTAGAATCGGTGTTTAGTTTTTGGGGGCACGAGTGGGGTTGGTGAGAGGCAAAGGCAGCAAGAAGTTCCTTTAAAGTCTTGCTGAGAGACTTTTTAAGTCTTGAAAATTTTGCATCATACTTTATAGTTTGGCTGAGTTTCTCAACTACTTTCTTTAGCAATTTAACATTTTTCTTAAATTTTCCAACGGATTGTTGTTCTAGGTAAATATGCTCTTTATCTCTGGCTTCGTGCTATCCCTTGCTAGGAGTGTTCTGGGATGTGCATGCCGCAGTTAGGAAAACACAGTTTAAACGATCTGTCCTGTGTGAAAAATGTACCGCCATCAACACTAAAATTTTCTCCAAAGTTTGACCTGAGAATGGCACTGTGTAGATGTGCCACAAAGAGGTGTAGATGCTCCAGTGACCCAGACAGACTAGGCTTTGTCTGTTGAGGTCGTTTCTGGGCTGCTGTGGGGTGTGCAGTGCAGTAGGGTTGTAGCCGTAGGACTCGATGCTGTGGTGCTCAGTTAGCCTTTGTGGAATGGCATTCTGCTATTATGTTTGAGAGAATATGTGTCCTTTATTTTTTGACAACTCAGTGTTTTTGGATTTTTACAGAAAAACGTTCATTCCACAAGATTTGTGACTTATTTCTGTGAGCACGTTCTCCCTAATCTCAGCTCCTTGACTACCCCAGCAGAAGGTCTTGATATACAGTTGGAGGTAAGAGAAAGTCTGTGTGTTTACTACTGAAAAGCTATTCTCATATTTTAATGAACATGCAAACCACGAATTTAGACCTGATTTCTAAGCCGGTAAAGGTCCAGTGATGGCTCGCTGGTAATTTGTCCCAGGATGAGTGGCCCAGGAATGCTCCATGGATTCAGTTAAAAGTTGCTGCAGAGGGAAAGCCCTGCTTGTGGTTTTCATTACAGTCAGTCTCTACCTTTGTAGCCTTAATACTTTAAATAAGGTATTTAATTGATGACAGTTCCCATCTCTGCCCACAACTGATAGAGCCAGGTTTAAGCTGGATTAACACAAAATACCCTTTATCCCTTGTCCACTGGAGTTGACTACTCCCTCTCTCCTCTGTGTCTCAGGAGAGACACAAAGTAATGTGCTATAATGTTCATAATGCATTTTTCACAGCATGCGTCGTACTCTACATTTATTTATCTCCCCACATTTAACCAGATTCATCTCTGTTCCCAGAATCTAGTGCAGAGCCTGATTCTAAAAGGCACTTGATAGTAGTTGAATCGAACTGAAACACGAAAACGGATTTCCCTCATACGTCTTTGGGTTACAGAAGTGTCTCACTGTACCTGCACTGTTGTTTGTTTAAAATGTTAGGGGTTTGGCTTATTAGACTGGACTGGATAAAGCAGAGATGGACCTCACTCAGTAGTGGCAGTGACCAATACTTGTAGCTGGTATCCAGAAACTAAATTTTATAGCAAGGGAGGCCTACTCTAAACATTAGTAAATAATTCTTTGCTGTTGAGAGTTATTCCTCAGTTTCTTCATAGTACAGATTGTCAAGTTAGTTAATATATTTATCATTTTTGCACTTATTTAGTACTGTCATTATTAACCTGTGGCAGAAAGTATCATGTATGAGGTCTGTCCAGAAGATATCCAGCCATGTAATAGGAGAAATAGACATTCACTGAAGAAGATACAGGAAACATTGTACATAATGTCACCTCCGTCCCCTTCAAAGTAGGCCCTATGAGACCTCACACAGTTCTCCCAGTTGCCATCAGCTGCCCCATCTTTGAAATCTCTTTCCTTTCAAAGGTGATTTTAGTTTTGGGAAAAGCCAGGAGTCACAGGTTGCCAAATCTGAGCTGTAGGGGACCTGAGTCACCTGGGTGGCTGGATGTTTCACCAGAAATCTCTGCACGAGATGTGGTGCATGAGCAGACACGTTGTGGTGTTGCAGCTGTCAGTCACCAGTTGCCCATGGCTATGGGCTTCAGAATCATCTGAAATAGTTTCTCTGGAGGAATGTTCAAGCTTAATGCAAAATGTGATGCAGATTCTTCACTCAGTCATTTTGAATGTGATGGCCACACAGTACACATGTTCATTCAACGGCATCTACCACCCCCACTGACTAGTACAGTGAAGTCATCATTGCTCACACATGTGCATTCCAGTCCACCCTCTTGGCTGCCAGGTTACATCACATCATATTAACAATGGCTGGACTTTCTCGGGACAGACCTCGTATGTTCCTTTCCTTACTTCTCACACATACGTTGAGAGTCATGGGATTGGGGTTTTAAGGTCTTGCCCTGTGACTGCCACATACTGTGACTTGACCAGTCACGTAACCTCTCTGACCTTCAGTTTCCTCAGCAGTAAAATATAAGGTCGCATCTCTTTTTCCAGTTCACACGTTGATTTCATAAAAGTACAATTAAAAAATAAGCAGTCCTTTTTTTAAAAAAATAGATTTTTTTCTTTTTTTTGAGAGAGTGGAAGGGAGGGGGAGAGAAAGGGAGAGAAACATTGATCGGTTGGACGCCTCCAAGTGGGGACCTGGCCTGCAACCCTGGCATGTGCCGTGACTGGGAATTGAACCAGCCTTCTGGATCTCAGGCCTGTGTCCAGCCCACTGAGCCCCACCAGCCAGGACAAAATAAGCAGTCTTCAGTAGTTTTCTAGAATCATTTCTTATTTTATAGGCCTTGCTCCTTCAAGAAAATAATAGTAATAGCAGTGAATTGTATGTCGTAGGTATTGAAACTATTGGCGGAGATGAGTTCCTTTTGTGGTGACATGGAAAAGCTGGAAACAAATTTAAGAAAGCTGTTTGATAAGTTACTGGTAAGAACTTTTTTCTTTACCTATGGGTTATGTAGCCCCAAAATCTAATTGTGTAGTATGAACGTGTATATTGTGGAGAACCAGATTTTGAAGTTACAGTATTGGCCAATAATTCTAGCAAGTGTTGTTAGCTACTCAGGCCACGTGTTGTGTACATTTTTAAAAAATGGTTTTAATCGTCGGCATTTTTTCTGTTCTTGATGCTTTGCCTAAAGTATAATACAGGATTTATAGTAGGTTTTTCTACTATTCCTTTATCAAAATATTTTTTACATTTGCTGCAGTTCCCCATTCAGTTTGCTGCCAATGGCCAAGTAGTTTTAGCAACCAGAAAATAAGGTCATTTAAGTCATAATTGTGGAGAAAATAAGCCATTTGATAAAATCATCATCAGAGTCACCAAATGATTTTCTTGTTGGATGTGAGCAGTTGTGACACAGGGATAGGCATTAGGCCCATAGCATGAACTGAGTCATCCAGTATCTGTTTCTCTTTCAGACCTAGTGTTACAGTATGATGTTGAATGCCTTTGGTGCTACTTTGGATGGAAAGACAGTCAGTTCTTAGAGACTATGGACTAATACTCAAAGATGTTTGGAGTTACCAGTGGGTTAAGAGCACCAACTCTTGAAGCCAAACCTAGATTGACTCTTCAGCTTATTAACTTTTTCACTATAGGAAAGATACCTAAGTTTTTAAATTTCCATCCACATTGAATGCCTAATAAATGTCAGCTACTTTCATTAGCCTTCTTAATAGTGGTAGCAGCTATAACATAGGTAATATGGAGAAGTGATAGCCTAGATCATTGATCCAGGAGGTCTAAAAGAGCTATCTTACCTACATTTCTGATCTTGGTAGTTTTTCATGGCCTTAAAAGCATGCCCTACAATTAGTTGAGTAATGTTTATAATTAATTAGAGCAGATTGCAAATATCTCTATACTTCTATCTCTTAGGAGTACATGCCTCTCCCTCCTGAAGAAGCAGAAAATGGAGAGAATGCTGGCAACGAAGAACCTAAGCTGCAGTTCAGTTATGTGGAGTGTTTGTTGTACAGCTTCCACCAATTGGGACGGAAACTTCCAGATTTCTTAACAGCCAAGCTGAATGCAGAAAAGCTCAAAGATTTTAAAATTAGGTGATGTGTGATAAAAGTAGTCCAGTCCTTGGCAGAGATGATTGCTATCTGATGCTCCCTGGGTTTTGTTTTCGTCTTTACAAGAGCTGTCGTCCCACCCTGCCTCACCCTCGTAGAACAAGATAGAAGAGCCAAAAAACAGGAATATTTGCACGCACATGGCACCTGTGGTTTATAAGAAATCCACGAGGAGAAGGAGCGTTTTAAAAAATAGACTCTGACTCCCCCCACTTGCTTTGTGATTGGGCAGGCTCCATACCCTCTCTAACACCCCAGGTTTCCCTCAGCTATAAAATGATAACAGCACCCACCCCAGAGTTGGGAGGTCTAAGTGAGACAGTGAATGGGAAGCTTTGAGCACAATGCCCAAGGTATGGTGTGTGCTTAGGAAACCGTAGCTGCTGCTGTTACTGGAGAAATTCTCAGTTGTTTACATGAAGACACTTTGTATCAAATCATTTCATTAACAAATTCATATCTTAAATTTTTAAATACTTGGCCACTGTATCATTTGTTACTGTCCTCTACTCTTCAGTAAGGCAAAGGTTCAACAATTGGTGGAACATTTGATCAGTAGCAGGCAAGTTAAGAAATTACTATAGCAGGTTAGTGTGGTCTTTGTCAGCTTCCATCATGGCGTACCATGGCCAGAGCCAAAAAGTGCAGAAGGTGGTGGTATAGCCCATCAGCCTCATTTTCAGATCTTGGATTCAGGTGTGGCTCTAAGAGCACGTGAGTATGTGGATAGAGGGCTATATCATTGGTTTTGATGAGTATATGATCCTCAAATTAGATGACGCAGCAGAGATTCATTCTAAAACAAAGTCAAAAAACAACTGGGTCAAATAATGCTAAAAGGAGATATTACTCTGCCCCAAAGTGTCTCCAGCTAGAAACGACTAATGAAGTGAGAAGTTGTTAAAAAGGCAAAACAGCTTGTGTTTTTGGGTGTCCTTTGTCGGGAGTATAGTTCTTAAACATGTATTCATATTGTTTTGATTACCCTTGTGTTATTACCAGATGGTAATAAATGCTGTGGGACTGTTTTTATTCTAAGAAAGAAAGAAACGGAGGGAGGGAGGGAGCGAGGGAAGGAAAGGAAGGACTCTAAAAATTAAAAAATAAAATAAATGGAACCAGGTCCCTAAGCAGTGTGCCTGGCAGTCAGTGGGATAGAGTTATGGTACTGACGTTTCGTTCACATATTAAGTGGGAGCACACTTGAAAAAGATACTCAGGTCTCTGAGATTTGTAAGTGTATAATAAGTCCTCAAATCTGTAATTTTGTTTATTTTTACTGTACCTTGAGGTACAAATGGGTCAAACACTCACTTGTTAGCAGATAAACACACAGAGATTGACTTGTTGAAGTGATGATTCACTAATTAACAAATACTCCTTCCTTTAGGCTGCAGTACTTTGCACGGGGCCTGCAGGTTTATATCAGACAACTCCGCTTGGCTCTCCAGGGTAAAACAGGCGAGGCCTTAAAAACAGACGAGGTAAGAACACTAGGTCACCTCTCATAAGGAAATACTTACAATAGCCACCATTTATCATAAATTCAGACTGAGCTCATACATTGAAATGTAACATCGGACTTTATTTGAATTGTTGATACAAGTATATGTTGAGATACATGGTGTTAGAAGGTTGTCTGCATAGTTAGTTGCTAAGTTATATTTTTGTCAGTATTGAAATAATCTTGACTGTGTCTAGTGTTTATGAACAGTGTTAGTTAGTTACCAAACTCCGATACATACCAGTATTTCACTAGGGTCATTAGCTGCACATGTTGTTTAAATATTTGATTGGTGGTTGTCATGTTTTTAATTTCACCTTTTTGAAACCCAAATATTAATTTACATTAGGAAAAAAGATTAAATTGCCAATTTCATACCAAACTATATGTGTGTTTGTGTTGGGATATTTGGTTCTCTGGTCTCATATACTGTGATCACTCTTCATTCCAGTCCTGGTGAAATGTTTTATGTTTTCATCATGTCTTACTGCAACTTAAACTGAATGTTTTTAGAACAACTCCTATGTGCAAATGACCTGTCCCTCATTTGGTTTTTCAGGTCTGTTGTAGCTAACAAGTTAATGTTCTAACCTGTCAAGAGAACGGGAAGATTATTTGCTTGCTTTGCCATCTCTACACTGGCTTAGAGTTAAAAAAAATAATGATGATTCTGAAAGAGAAGTGTAATTACTCTATATATGGCAATGAAGTATGCATTATAAAAGTTAATGGCATTTTAATTATTTTTTGTTTTCCTTTTGCAGAACAAGATTAAAGTTGTTGCATTGAAAATAACAAATAACATCAATGTTTTAATCAAGGTAGTGCCTTCCTTTCTTACCCAGTCCTCCCATCAGCTACACGAGCAGTGCTCAAGTTTTGAACTACTGAAAAATGTGCAAAAGAAATAGTTACTTGTTGACTTTGTTTATTAAAGTTGACAAATATGCTATTTTATCCTGGAACTTGAAATCACATTCAGAAAAAACTTAGCTTTGGTTTCTTAAGTGTTGTGCACAAAATCACTTTAATAAGTAATAGGTGGAGGTTTTAACAAAATTGCCCTTGCTTACGATTCTCTTGCAGCCTTTTTTAGGTCCTTAATCACCAGCACAAGATAAATGAAACCTTTCTTTCCTAAAGTTAACCTTGATGATGTCTCCCTGTGTGTTACACTCGCCGCCACCCCCACACCATCCCCCACGTAGAAATCTTGTCTGATTTTGTCTCTTCAGGATCTCTTCCACATCCCTCCTTCTTATAAGAGCACAGTAACATTATCCTGGAAACCTGTACAGAAGGTTGAAATTGGGTAAGAGATACATTTAAAAGTGAATGAAGTGTTCTAATATTTATGATTTATAGATATGAAAATCTGAGTTCAGATGTTAACATTTACTATATAAAATGGTGCATTATTAAATGACTCTTAATAAGATGTGAAAATATGACTATTAGAAGCACAACTTAAAATACTAAATCTAATTCCAGTATTTGTAAAATAAACTGGTGGAATACAACCCTGGATTTTCAGCCTTGTCCGTACTCCTGTGGCGTAACTAGACTTTCTGATGACTTTTGCAAAATGGGTTACTTGCGTATAGTCCTCGAAGCTGCGAACTCAGATTACAGTCCTGTGAGTGCTCTCTCACAGCGCCCGCACAGTTAAGGCACAGTTAATGTGATGACATCAGAATGTATTTATGCCTTTATTCTGACGTGACTGTCCTCTTTAGGATGTCTTTCCTAACTGATAATGCTAAAATGCAAGTGTAGTGGTGGCCTCTGGTATAATTTCTTTAATTACTATTCTTTTTACTGTTACAGGCAAAAGAGAGCCACTGAAGATACAACTTCCGGTTCGCCACCCAAGAAGTCTCCAGCAGGACCAAAAAGGGATGCCAGGCAGATTTATAACCCTCCTAGTGGGAAATACAGCAGCAATCTGGGCAACTTTAATTATGGTGAGCGTTTCCGTTTGGGCACAAGCAATATGAGAGACTAGGAGGGTTGTGTTTGATTTTCATTACCGGTTGTATATAATGTAGCTTTTTTGTGCGATCTTTCTGAGTTAGCTTGGGAAACTGGAGCTATTGGGGAAACAGTTGATTCCATTACTTTCTGATTTACTTTTGTGGGCTTATTGAACTAAGCATGCAAAACTAAGCACTTAAAAAAGAAAAATATGCCTCTTATATTCAGAGGAGCCAACAGAAAAAAAGAAGGGAAGTTGGCATGAGCCATTCATTACTGGTGTTCCCTGTTCTAGCTTCAAGGCAAGACATTCTGTGCATTCTCCCTCGGGGACAGAGCTATAGCTTCTGGCAGATGAGGTATAATGATCCTTCCTGGACCTTGTCAGCCTACTGCTTGTCCTCCCATCTTCTGTACGGTTTTAAAAGGAGAGGTCACATAAATGGAGTCAGATGTTAAAGCATCATCTGGCAAGGAAGGTGTGTCCCATTGTGGGCCCCTCCGCCCCCACTGCTGCCCAGAGTGCAGTCCTCCTGTCGGCTTTAGCTGTTAGTGCCGGGAGAGCTTCCCACTGGTCCATGCTCCCCCAGAGCTAGTGAGTGAGAAGTGAAGTTTGTTTTTCCTTGACTTAACACCCTCATAAGATCCTTTCCAAGAAGAATGGATGAAAGTGTCACTGCCTCAGCAGATCTTGTTTAAGACAAAGTTTAATAACACTGGCAATCAAAAATAACTTGTGATTGGCCTCGATTACCAATCAGGATTAATTCTGCAGTGCAGGATTCCCCCACTATTTAAAAGTAGAGTATTCCTATGAAACCTTTCATAAGCTGAAACAGAGTGAAATGAAGCCATTATTAATTTACATGGAACAAATTTTGAGCATTCCCAGACCTAAAAAAAGCCCTACCAAATGGCACTTAAAACATAAAATACAAGTAATATTGCCATATAGTAAAAGCAGGAGTGATATGATAAGTACACACCATGCTTTGTACGTTCATCACCCTGCTCAGGCTCTCTACTTTCCACTACTGGATGCCGACTGAAACATCACTTTGCTACCTGCAGAACCAACAGTAACTGGCAGCTTTCAAGATTCTCTCTCTCGGTGTAAAGTAGTACAAATGGTGGGCAAAGGAGATTCCGTGCACACAAGGTCTTTATTTCATTCACCACGATCAAAACACTAAGTCATATCCAGTTTTATACCACGCATAACACCTCTACAAACTCTCTTAGGTTTTTCTGATACTTTGGGGCACGTCTTCCTCAGGTATGCACAAAATAGAGATAAAGCACAGTGCTCACATACATGGTTCAAAGCTACGGCAGCGTGACACTGAGATGCTGAAGGCAGTCCCGGGGAAGAAGCTGGGTAGAGCCACTCCCTGCACACTGCCTCTGACGGCTCACCACAGAACAAACACTGAATCCTACTTCCACTTTCTGCCTTTTTTCTTTGAGGCAACTTTAGTCTGGGAAAGATCACTGCGCTCTGAGTTATGTAATAACCTGTAAATGTGCATCTCAGCCTCTTTTCTTACCTGAAAAATACGGATAACAAATAAGAGGGTAATAAATTTCAAATAACAATATTGTGAAAGCATTTTGTAAGTGGAAAGGATTCTGTGTTACTTCATTGCACCAAATAGTGTCCTCTATCACTTGTATGATTTAATGTGGCATCTTAAAATCAACCATTATTAAAATCAGCTTACCTCAGACACTATCTTCACTTGATTTAATGAAAGTAATCAAGAGCTATGGCGATACGTAGAGATTTGTATTCCTTCACTTGGGCAAGTCATTTACTCTTGAGTTTCCATGAGGATTTTGCCATATGCCTGATAGAATCAGGTGATGTAATGAATATGGAAACAGATGGGGAAAATGCAAAGCCTTAGATTGTATGTGATATACTTTTTAAGATTTTATTTATTTTTAGAGAGGGCAAGGGAGGGAGAAAGAGAGAGAAACATCAGTGTATGGTTTCCTCTCACACGCCCCACACCAGGGACCTGGCCTGCAACCCAGGCATGTGCCCTAGTCCAGGAATTGAACCAGCAACCCTTTGGTTTGCAGGCCAGCACTAAGTCCACTGAGCCACAGCAGCCAGGGCTGTATGTGATATTTTTTAAACTATCAATGTGAAAAACAGTGTTGTTTTTTTATTGATTCCAGAGAGGGGTTTAAGGAGTGAGAAAGAGAGGGAGAAAAATGTCAGTCACTTGCACACGCCCCCACCTGGGGACTGTTCCTTGACTAAGAATCAAGCCCCACAACATTTCAGTTTGTGGGTAACACCCAACCAACTATTGTAAGAGTCAACTTGTAATTGGAGTGCTTGTCCCAAATCAAATGGCAAACTCTGATTCATTAGAAAATAGGTGTAAATTTTTTGCTCGTTTTTATATTTGGGAGTAGAAGGTTATTCCCCTACAGGTATTCTCACAGTAGTACAGATGAGAATTGGGGGGCCTTTCTACTTCAGAACTTTCCCCCCTTTTTTATGCCTGTCCTTAGGGAACTGACAGGTGTAAGGATTATAGGAGAAGCATGTTTCACTTTTTTCTGAGATGTCAGCGTTGCCTCAAATGTTGGAAGGGGTGGAAATGTTTTGTGTTTTTAAGAAGATTTTGTTACCCACATTTGGCAAAATCATCATAATTCCACATTTCTATGTCAGCCAAGCTCATGTTTTGCTTTATTTTTCCAGAGAAGACTGGATGGGGTTTTTTAAAGTCATGTACACCCTGAGGCGTTGGGAAATTTATTCTTTTTGTGTTACTGGGGAACCAGGTAGTGTTAATATTACCGCCTTATTACAGTGAACAACAGGTCACTTATTACAGTGAACATCAAGGAAACAAACTGTACTCTGGTTCTGGACATGTTTACCGTCAAGAAGGAGCCAGGATTTGCGATTGTTTTTGAGTCCATGCAGGCATATTTAGGCTTTGTTCCCTACCCAGGTTTATCACTTTACTAACCCATGTCTCTGTTACTTACTTGTGTGAACATAATATTAGTTCCCACAACTGAGTTCAGCTTCCTAGTGCATTTTCAACCAAATCATTTACTAACACATCCCACGTTTAGTTTTCTTTACTGTAAAAGAAGTTCCCCAGTAACCCAGGAGTTCTAAACATTCTCTATATTTTGTGACTTGTGTCCTTTACCTTTTACATTTTCAGAATATAAAAGTAATTTTTAAAGCATAATTTTTACTTGGAGTAGTGGCTTTTTAAGTGAATAATATAAGCTTGAAATCTCTGAAAAAATCATGAAAGTGCAGAATGGTCCTCAGGATGAAGCACTTCAAAAAGAATATTTGGTTATTCCCTGTACTGTAATGATAGCTGTATCAGATAAAAAGAAATAGCTAATATAGAAAAGACAAGATCAAACAAGACCTTCATACAGGACATTTAATATTGTCATTAGATCTAGCTGAACAATTGGGGGGAACCCAGTTCTTTATTAAAGGTGGTTGAAAAACAGTTGAAAGGGTGGAATAATATAGACTATTAGCTTATAGTTTATAATAATGGTACCTATGAGGATATTTATTTGTTAAATGTGTTGATGTTAAATTTACTGAGAAATGAAGGTTTCATAGTGAATATGGTAGGGGAAAGTGTGCAGACATGTGCCATAAATGAGGCCAAGTCTTAATAAAAAATGCAGGAGGTATAGCCCACCCTCCAAATACACCCACAGTCACTACATTTACCACTGGGAGCATCCTACCCTCAGACCACCTCTGACATTGTGAATGTATTCACTAGGGAATAAACATTTCAGTGGTTTCCATGCCAGTCAACTTAGAAAGATATGCAATGATATGAGAGGTGACTTTGAGTCAGATCCCATTTATGCACAGATAAATGTTGGCTAAGCTGGAGAAAGATCTAGTTAGTTTTCTAACTCAGAATTTCTGGGGGGGAAACATCACCCAAATAAGGTAACTATGCTTCTAGCCACAATGGCAAAAAATGGATTGCAATACTGATTTAATAGGAATTTTTTAAGTATCCAACATTATGGATCCAAAAATAGCACCACCATTTATTGCTTCTAATAAGATTGCTGCAGTGAGGAAGTTTGAAAGTTCAGTGAAGAGATTTGACCTCCAGAATGAGAAGTTTGGGGCTCTTAATTCATTTATGTATGATGAGAAGTCCAGCCTTGCTGGTAACTTCAGTCAGTTTTCTGTACTGGAAAGACTCCCCTGAGGAATACTTCTCTGGGGCTAGAAAAGAGACTAGCCAATGAATCAGACTTACTCTATTATATGATGCAAGTGGCTTGATTTTTCAGGAACCCAAACACTGTGCGTGTATACACATCGTCACCTTTCAGCAGCACTCTGAGGAGCTCACGTAGCTGATAAAACAGTGAGCAAAGCTGTCAGCATTTACATCTACATTTTTCTGAGTCTTGGTGCTTGAAATACTGTGATCAAAACAAATTGCCTATCCATTGTGATGCAGACTCCAACCAGCAGGGTCCATGTGTTGTGGCTGTGATGAACAAATTCACACGGACTGCAGAGTCCTGTGGAGAAAAGGGACGGCAGGGCCACTCTCTGAGTGAGAGAGGGCCCCAACTCCTGCTTGGACAGGCTTTTATTGCTTTTCTGGGCACATTACATCGAGGATGGCCCTCATTTACTATGCACAGGTTCCCTTTAGGTGGTTACCTTATACAGATAACAAAGGAGAGGATGCTGCTAATTAACTACAAAGAAAAGGATGTTGCAGATGCCAGGGGAAAAGTGGTTGAACTGGTTACACTCCATCTTTGGGAGGTTTAGCACAGACTTTACTGTACTGCATATCTTTTAAAGTAACTTCCTAAATATTTGCTGCCTCAATTCAGGGTGAGGGAGTTTTTGCAAAAAGCAAGCCTCAGAGCAGCCTAGGTACAATGCAGGCCTGATTCCCCATGGGAGAAACCGATCTGTGGACCCACTCCTGTGTGCTGCCTAGCTCCTGCGGCTTTCCGAATGGGGCTGGGCTACATTCGCCACTGCTGCGCGGATGGGTTCCCTATATGATTGCATTTCAAAATTGGTCATTGATACTTTAAGATACTTTGCATTTATGTCACAAACTTGAAAGCCAATGGCTTTTTTGTTAATTTCATATTAAGTATATACACTTTAATAGTTTTATTAATTCTCTTCGGTAGTGATAGACACTATCACTACCAAATAAAGAATTAATAAACAGTTATAATTGAGTCCCCACTATGACTGTATTTTGCACCTTGCTATATGTTCTTCGGTATATACGTTGCCCTGGTTTTATGTACAGATTGAATTTGTGCATGGTGTAGCAGACACCAGTGCTACTTTTTAAAAGGCTACTGCTGTATTCAGATCTCTGAGCTACATTTGTTGTGTCATGAAGTCCTGAGCAAGACCTAAACCCTTGTTCGCTTTTTCGTAGAGCAGAGAGGAGCCTTCAGGGGAAGTAGAAGTGGCCGAGGTTGGGGAGCACGAGGAAATCGTAGTCGGGGAAGACTGTACTGAGTAAGACATCACATTCTTCAGCATTGTCATGAGCTTAATATACTTAAATTCTACTACTCATTGGATTGCCGGGGATGTCCCTTTAAGAGGACTGCTGCCTTCAGCTAAAAACTTAATGTTCTTTATACCTTTGTATGTATGATCTACTTTTGTAATAGACCATGGTTGTGTCTAAGGTAAAAACCACAGCGATATTTTTGGATGCTTTGTGCGCAATCTTGTTTTTGCAATATCATCATTATTCAGACTTCATATTGTGAATCTTTTACTTTTAAACATCTTAATAATTTGGTGAGAGTTCTTCACGTCTAAAATATAATGAAATTCAGTCTGTGTCTGATAAAGATCATCAGTTTTGAAAGGTTACTGATTTTTTTCTTCCCTCTGTCCTTTGTTTCTCCCCACAATATATGGAGAAGAGTAATGGTAAATCATAACATTTTGTTTTCATTATTTTTTAATAAAGCTGCTAGGCAATGGTTCAGCATTCCTACCTAGTGTCCTAAGAGCAAAACATCAGCTTTCTTAAAATGTACAAACAACATTGCATTTTTAGGGGAAAGTAAGCTGCTTTGCCCTGCTTACTTAACTCTTCTCCATGTGTTGCGATAAAAACTTTTGAGTATGGGATCTTACTATTTGAATAGAAATGTGTATGTGTAATATACATACATACATAAGCATATCTGTGTGTGTGTGTGTGTGTGTGTGTATATGCATGCTGTGAAACTTGACTGTACAACGTAAATCATTTTTTTAAAATTCTAGGAACGGGTAATCTTTGACATGGTGATTATCCTTTGAGGCTGAATCCATTGTTAACTTGTCATCTAGATTTTCCTCCGAGTAGTGAGGGATTCTGAGTCAGTTGCACTTACATGATTATTGTTATTTAAAACAAAAAAATAAACAAAGGCTGCATTTTCAAAGATGAGTTTGGAGATCCCTGTTGGAGAAATACAGCCAAAATACTGAATCCGACGTACATACAGGTTTCCACAGGATGACATAGAATAGTTTAGAATTTGGGGATTTAATAACCAGGGCAATCCAGGAAAAATGACTTGATAACATGCTGTACCAATAATGAGGGATGCTCTCTGTTTGCTTTTGCCACTTTGAAGATTTTAACTTCTCAGGTTATTAATCAAAATTATTGTATAAGTTAGCCAGTAGAAACTTTAGGTTAAAACAGCAGATGGGGGGTTTGTGGAGTGTTTAATGTCATGGGCATTTTTAGTGTATAGGCCCGTTGCTCTGCATTTGAATGTTTCATATATTTTTGTTCCACAGTTAATCTTCCCTCCCCATGTTTGCTATTCAAATCCAATGCCTGAATGACATTTTCTAGTAGTTTGGCATATTTTTTGAGGAGTAGTTTGTGATTCCAATGCAGGTGTCTTCATTACTGTTACCTTCACACTGGGGAAAAAGCAAAACCCCTTTGTTAGAATTACTGCACATGTTTATGGGAAAAATACTTCTTTGAAGACTAGAATTATACAAGTGAGCAAAAGAAGTTTGGTCAGCTTGACTGTGGAGTGGGGGCAATAACTAAACATTCCAAAAGACAGTGAGCTGAACCGAAGCTCCCTTGGACTCTGAACAGACATGGGAACGTGGACCTGCCATTTGAAAACTGTGACCAGGTGGTCTGGAGCTCAGAGGCAAGTCAGCCAGTAGCCTAAAGCCATTTCAAGTATAGGAACTACATTGGGATTATAGTTACATAAATTTAAACATTAAGTGTAACTTTTCCTCTTTTTCTTTTTTTAAGAATATTTGTAAACTCAAAGGTAAGCAGAATTGGCTCTATGTCTTCAAGTTTGATGCTGAGTTGACTGTGTTTCTTCCTTAACCACTTTATTGTTCTCCTTCCCTTTTTTAAGGAATAGTGCACAACTTAGGTTATTTTTGCTTCAGAAATTTGAATGAAAAACTTCATGTCATGATTTTTTCTTTGCAAGACACCTGTTTATCACCTTGTTCAAAAGTAAATGTTCCCTTACGCTTTTGAAATAAATTTCCTTTTGTAATTTTGTTTTGTGTCTTCATGGTTATGATTATGATAGTTTTAGGTTCTTCGACATTCATTAAACATTTTTTGCTTTTCATGTGTCAAGCAGGGTGTCAGACCATAAAAATACAAAGATGGACAAGCTACTGCTCTGCCTTCAAGGAGTTCAGTCTCGCAAATTACCTTTAATTTTCATCCTTTTGGATTTATATTTAGAAGCTAATGATAAAAGGATTTGGTTCTTTTCATCAAAGCAAAACAGATACTTGCCAAATCATGAAATATTGCCATCCTCAAGTTCATATGCAAAAGCAAATTGGAACTTAATTGGACTACCAGCCTTTATTAAAAAGTCTTCCTGAAGTAGCACCAAAAATGGTTAGGAGCATCCTCAGGCCAAAGTTGAAATCATTCATAAGATGATCATTTCCCTTGGTGGTCACATCCTGTCACTTTATGCTGAGGACTGCCAAATTTGTGTCCATCAATTATTGCTTGGAATTTCACAATAACCTCAATATTGATTTTCCTGCTATTACACTTGTCTCTCCACAGCCTGTTCTAAACACAGCAGCAAAGGAACATCCAACCATTGAAGCTGTTGAATGGCTCCTCATTACAGAATAAAAATCAAAAATGTTGCTATGGCTTTTCATTTCTGACCTCAGCTGCTACTCTTCCCCTCCATCGTGCTGCCCAGGCCCCCTGGCTCGGCAGACACACTCTGGCTTAGAGTCTTTGCGGTAGCTGTTCCCTCTAGCCATTCTTCCTTGCGTCTGGCTTGCCTTAACCACCTCCTCCTCCAAATCCTCAAAGACCACCTCAGGGGATCCCATTTCATGTTGCAGGTTCCCTTCTATCCTGCCAAGACTCCAGGCCCCACTTACCTACCATGTGTTCCCTGGAGTGTGTAATGTATACTTACATGTCGTCTATTCTCTGTCTCCCCCTGGTAAAATATGATGTATTTTAATGCCACAAAGGTAAGGATTTTTGCATGTTGTTCACTGATAACCCCAATCATCTAAAAACAGTGCTTGGTACACAGTAAGCTTTCAATAAGTAAGTCAAAGGTAGTGTTTTAGGCTCTAAGCATATAGAGGTGATCAAGACAGGCCAACTCTTTTGAGTTTACATTTTATTACTCAGAGCCTAAGAAGCTGCTTTCATAGAGTAGTGAGCGTTATGAGGACACCGAAGCCCTCTAATGTGGTAATGTGTAAAAGAGCTAACCTAGAAAGAAGAGTTAGAAAAAGCCTCTGAAGAATTCATTTGAGCTGAGACCTAGAAGATTATTTGGAGCCAAACTAATGAATATTTCAAAGAAAAGCATTTGAGATGGAAGCAACAAAACCTACAGAACACCTGGCTCTGAGAATGGCAGGCTGTACTAAAGAACGGGCTATCTCAAAGCCTGTAGGTTCCTGATCTTGACCGCAGAACTCCTAAATTCCTCATCTACTGTGACTGAACTACTTTCAGAAGCACCATGCTCTTTCTGACACGGAGACATGTTTCCCATCTGGAAAATCATCGTCCCCTGACAACTCCCCCTCACCCCTTCCATCTAGCTAACTGATCCTTCAGGTTGGACAAGATTTGACCACCTCTTTGCTCCCTCAGTTCACTATCCTTCCCCCTAGTTTAGAAACCATGGGAGGAATTCAAATCAGTTCTGAGTGGGTAGAAAACAGCAAGTGATTTAATCTTAGCAAGTGTAATGGAAACAAATCTAATTTATCCAAAACTTAAGAAATTGTACATTTGTTCCTAGAAGTTGTACATTCATTCCCTAAAGCTAATGTAACCACAAGTAAGATAACCCAGTAAAATCCTGGCCATCAAAAAGAATTGATACTAGAAATAAGATCTGGAGTTCCGGCCAAGATGGAGGCGTAGGTAGAAACCCTTCACTTCCTTGCACAACCAAAAGGAGGATAACAACCAATCTAAAATCAATAAACAACCAGAAGTGCCAGAAAATTAAACTGTATGGAACTCCAACAACCAAGGAATTAAAGAAGAAATCAACCAGAACAACCAGACCAGTAAGGCGGTGGGCCGTGCAGGCCAGGCTGGCTCTGAAAAGCCAAGGTGAGGACTGCACAGGTGCAGCTGGCTGAAGGCGAAACAGCCTCAGAGTTGACTGGACTATGGTGGGGGAGATTGCTGCGGTGGGAGAAACTCCCAGTCTCACACGAGAGTGAGTCTGTTGGTAAGTGGGCTAGAGACGAGCAGGCGAGCTGCACTGTTCCCTCTCTGGCCCCTCCCCCACAGGCTTTGCCACAGCGCAGCAAAGAGGGTCGCCCTGCCCTGGTAAATACCTAAGGCCCCGCCCCCTTACAACTTAACAGGTGCGCTGAGACAAAGAAGTACGGCCCAAATGAACAGAGCAAAACTTCAGAAAGAGAGCTAAGTGATGAGGAGATAGCCAACCTGTTTGATGGAAAATTGAAAGCCCTGGCAATCAAAATGCTCACAGATCTGATTGAGCTTGATCAAAAAATGAAAAAACAATGAAAGATACACAAAATGAAATAAAGCAAAATATTCTGGGAACCAACAGTGACAGGAAGGAAACCAGGACTCAAAGCAACTATTTGAAACAAAAGGAAAAAATAAACATCCAACTGGAACAGAATGAAGAAACAAGAATTCAAAAAAGTAAAGAGACTTATAAACCTCTAGGACAACCTGAAATGTTCCAACATCCAAATCAGGGGTGCGAGAAGGAGAAGAACAATAGCAAGAAATTGAAAACTTATTTGAACAAATAATGAAGAACTTCCCCAGTCTGGCAAAGGAAATAGACTTCCAGGAAGCCCAGAAAGTCCCGAAGAAGTTGGACCCGAAGAGGAACACACCACGGCACATTATCATCAAGTTACCCAAGATTAAAGATAAAGAGAGAATCCTAAAAGAAACAAGAGAAAAGGAGACAGTAACCTACAAAGGAGTTCCCATCAGGCTATCAGCTGATTCCTCAAAAGAAACCTTGCAGTCAAGAAGGGGCTGGAAAGAAGTATTCCAAGTCATGAAAGGCAAGGACCTACATCCAAGATTGCTCTATCCAGCAAAGCTTTCATTTAGAATGGAAGGGCAGATAAAAGTGCTTCCCAGATAAGGTCAAGTTAAAGGAGTTCATCGTCACCGAGCCCTTATTATATGAAATGTTAAAGGGACTTACCTAAGAAAAAAATGATCAAAAATATGAACAGTAAAATGACAACAAACTCACAACTATCAACAAATGAACCTAAAAGAAAAGAGAAACAACAAAAACAAAAACTAAGCAAACAACTAGAACAGGAACAGAATCAGAGAAATGGACATCACATGGGAGAATTTCAGTGGGGAGGGGGAAGGGAAGAATGGGAGGGAAAAGGTACAGAGAAGAAGAAGCATAATTGGTAGGCATAAAATAGGGAGAGATTAAAAATGGTATAGGAAACAGAGGACTCAAAGAACTTATATGTACAAACTATTGACATGAATTAAGGTGAGGGGGAATGCTGGAGGGTTGCGGGGGCAGGGCAGAGAGGGGGATAAAGGGGAAAAATTGGGAAAACTAATAGCATAATTAATAAAAAATACTTTTAAAAAATAAAAATAGAGTTAAAAGATAAATAATGAAAATTTTGGATTTAAAAAAAAATCTGAGAACAGTCTAGATAGAATACTATATACAGTTTTCCTTTGCATTCCTCAAGAAGTAGAAAAGGAGCAGAGAGGAGCAAACAAAAGATGGAGTGGTACTGCCCTGAGGAAAAACTAAAATTTAGCATAAGTGATGGATAAGATCAAAAAGCACAAACTCATGAAAGATTTAAGTAGAATTAACTTGGATTTAATCATGAAGTCAGGATATTGAAACTTGGATGTACATAAAGGAGTAAAGGCTGGGGGTGGGGAGAGGTATGACCTTTAGCTAATTACAGAATGAATAGTCACAATACAATTACTCCATAGAGACTGTCGCCCCCAAATGTATTAACAGCTGCAAGGATTTGGATAAATCAATAGCTGGTTCAGTCTGTAGGAGGAAGATTCTTCTGTGGCTTACCATCACACTATCCTCAGAGTAGCCCCGGTGTCACTGTGGGTTAGAACCCTGGGCTGATTAAACCCTGGGTCTCATCCACAGCAGCCCTCATGCTTCGGACTACCTGACATACTTGGCAAACTACTTCTAAATGAAATTGCCATGTAGTGTGTGTCCTCTGCCTCCCCCGTGAGCACCCTCTTCACTTTGCATAGAGTTGTTGGGGAGATGTACCTATACAGCCCTTCTGCTATAACCAGACTCACTCCCTACACCCCCTCTCCAACCCTATCAATTCAAAATTTATCTAAAGGAGTTAACTATGTGTAGTAGGCTTCCAATGATTCCTTCCATTCCTGCGCAAACAGGCTGCCACGTGTATCAAGGTGAGTCTCTCCATTTCCCCCTTGACTCTGGACTAGCCTTGTTACTTTCTTTGACCCATAGACTGCAGAAGGGGCACTGTGCCACTGCTGGCCTGGCCCTTGAGGAGCCCAGTAGCTTCTACTTTCACTCTTTTCGGAGCCCTGAGCCCTCATGTCAGAAGCCTTTGTAATTATCCTGACCGAGAGAGAAGCCCAGCCACCCCTACGCACTGCAGCCGCTCCAGCCAAAGCACGAGACGTGGGTGGAGCCATTTTGAGACATTCCAGCCCCAGCGCTGTCTGTGAATGCAGCATCATGAATGAACGATTCCGGCCAAAAGCAGGATGAACGAACGATTCCGGCCAACAGCGGGAAGAGGACCACACAGCTGAGGCCAGCCACAAACTACGAAAAATAAATCATGTTTTAAAGCTTACGCCACTAAGATTTAGGTTGACTATGAAGCAGAAGATCATCAATTAACAATTAAAACCAGTGTTAACTCTCTCAGGGATATTGATATCGGAAGTATTTTTGCTAAGAAGTACAGTATAGAGATTTTTTGCAACTTTCAGATAAATTGGCCCAAGGGGAAAATTAATAATCTAGAAGAATCATTTTATCATTGTCCACTTCCTAGCTTCAAAAATTCTATTAATTTATAATGAGAGTAAATAAAGGATCTACTTGCCAGAATACTTTCTTAAAAGACCAAATAAATGCAATTAGGGGTTTTTCTATCACTTATTCAACTGAGAATTAAATTACAATTCAGAGATCAGAAATTTTGTCAAGTACCATCTTATATCTCTATAG
>VMDR010002382.1:0-93605 GCA_007922815.1 Macrotus californicus
GTGCAGGGCGGGGGGTGGGGAGGAGATGGGACAACTGTAATACTATAATCAATAAAATATATGTTTTAAAAATCCAGTTAGAAACAAAAGATACACTAGTTGAAATAAAGAATTTACAGGGAAATAACAGTAGAGTGGATGAAGCTGAGAATCAAATCAATGATTTAGAACATAAGGAAGCAAAAAACAACCAATCAGAGCAACAAGAAAAAAGAATCCAAAAAACACGAGGACATTGTAAGCAGCCCCTGGGACAGTTCCAACAGGTCCAATATTCACATCATAGGGGTGCTAGAAGGAGAAGAGAAAGCTCAAGAAATTGGAAACCTATTTGAAAAAATAATGAAAGAAAACTTCCCTAATTTGGTGAAGGAAATAGACATACGTCCCAGGAAGCACAGAGTCTCAAACAAGATGGATGCAAAGAGGCCCACTCTAAGACACATCATAATTCAAATGCCAAAGGTTAAAGATAAAGAGAATCTTAAAAGCAGCAAGAAAAAAGCAGTTAGTTACCCTCAGGGGAGTTCCTATAAGACTGTCAGCTGATTTCTAAAACTTTGCAGGCCAGAAGGGATTGGCAAAAAAATATTCAAAGTCAAGAAAAGCAGGGTCCTACAGCCAAGATTGCTCTACCCAGCAAAGCTATCATTTAGAATTGGAGGGCAGATAAAGAGCTTCCCAGACAAGAAGAAACTAAAGGAGTTCATCATCACCAAACTGTTACTATATGAGATGTTCAAGGGACTTACTTAAGAAAAACGTTGCCTGATGGGAGGGCATGTGCAGGAATGGATGAAGAGGTGATGGGATTAAGAAGTACAAATAGGTAGTTACAGAATAGTCAAGGGGGTGTGAAGTATAGTACAGGAAATGGAGTAGCCAAAGAATTTACACACATGACCCATGGACATGAACAAAGGTATGAGGATTGCCTGAGGGAGTAGGGGGAGTCGGGGATGGAGAAGGTAAGGGGGGGAAATTGGGACAACTGTAATAGCATAACCAATAAAATATAATTAAAAAAAATTTTTGTATCCTGCCACTTTACTGAATTCATTTATTATTTCTAGTAGTTCTTTGGTGGCATATTTAGAGTTTTCTATGTGTACATGTCATCAGCAAATGAGGATAGTTCTACTTCTTCCTTTCCAATTTGGATTCCTTTTTTCATGTCTGATTGCTGCATATGTTTGTCTTCTTCCTGAACTTGGAGAACAAGCCTTTATCTTTTTACCATTGAGTATGACGTTAACTGTGTTTCTCATGTATGGCCTTTGTTATGTTTAGGTATAATCCCCTTTATCTCCACTATGCTGAGGGTTTTTATCATAAATGTGAATTTTGTGAAATGCTTTTTCTGCATCTATTGATATGATTATATGAGTTTTATCCTTTTCTATATGTGGTGTATCATGTTAATTGATTTGCAGATATGACCCAACCTTGCATCCTTGGAACTAAATGAGTAATGGTTATGGTGTATGATCTTTTTAATGTATTGCTAAGTTTTATTTGCTAATATTTTATTGAGGATTTTTGCATCTATGTTCATCAGGGATAAATAGCCTATAATGTACTCTTTTTGTAATGTCTCTCTCTCTGGTTTTGGTATAAGGGTCTTGCTGGCCTTGAATGAGTTTGGCAGCTTTCCCTCTTTAATATTTTGGAGTAGTTTGAAAAGTATGTTATTAATTCTTCTTTGAATGTTTGGTAAAATTCATCTCTGAAGCTATCTGGTCCGGAGTTTTGTTTGTTGGGAGATTTGATGACAGAATCAGTTTCATTACTAGTAATTGGTCCATTCAGATGTTTCTTCCTGATTCAGGCTTGGGCGGGGTTGTATGTTTCTAGGAATTTATCCACTTTTTCCAAGTTGTCCAAATGTGTTGACATATAATTGTTTGTAGCATTTCCTTACATCCCTTGTATTTTAGTGGTGTCGGTTGTGTCACTTCTCATTCATTTTACATGTTATTAGGGCACTCTTCTTTTTAAGTGTATTTTGTCGATTGCGCTATTACAGTTGTCCCAGTTCTTTTCTCCCCTTATTCCCCTCCTCCCTGCACCCCTCACCCTCCAACATTCCCCCCTCCCTTGGTTCATGTCCATGGGTCATACATACAAGTTCTTTGGCTTCTCCATTTCCTATACTATTCTTAACCTCCCCCTGTCTGTTTTGTGCCTACCGTTTATGCTTCTTATTCCCTGTACCTCCCCCTCCCCCCCGACCCCACTGATAACCCTCCATGTGATCTCCATTTCTGTTACTCTGTTCCTGGTCTAGTTGTTTGCTGAGTTTTGTTTTTTAGGTTCAGTCGTTGATAGTTATGAGTTTGTTGTCATTTTACAGTTCATAGTTTTGATCATCATCTTTTTCTTAGATAAGTTCCTTGAACATTTCATATCTGCTGCTTGTGGGACCTCACTTTGAGTGTAAGGCTATGGAGAATTTAATTCCTCTCTGTGGGGGATTCTTCCTCACTGATGCTTTTCAGCTCTCCCACCTAGAACTGTCATGATGTACCAGATGCTTTTGTTATTTCCATTTGGTTTCTGTGTCTTTTTTCCAGACTTGGTACCTCATACCAAGGCACTTTGTTTCTAGAGATCATGGGTACTTTGATCTAAAACACCTTGGTCTAATGCTCGGGAGATAAAAATCGATCCAAGTTGTGTCTTCTCTCTTTCTTGTATCAGTTTCATTCTTCTGTGGAACAAAAGAGAATGAGCAAATGCATTATGTCAGCTGAAATTGGAAAATGGGCCAGACTTTCTGGGTATACTTTAGTTTAATTTGGGCGTTTAAATGTCTGCCATTTACTTACTTCCTTTTACAATGCTCTTGATGGAATTCTGTTAAAATTCTCTCAGGTAAAATGGCTTTCATAATTGCCTTTGAGTTTTCTTTTTCTCTTAAGACCCATATTCCTAAAGCTAGTCACTTTCCACTACAAATTCAGTGCCCTCTAAACGGGCCTCTTCTTACAAAGGAGATAGGCACGTCTAGAAGAACATTCAATCTTAAAAGCTTTTTGTTGATGTTGGTGCTGAGAGCTGATTATAGGAAATGTTGGCAGCTGTGTGCATTCCCAAGCAGCAGGGCTGCCAGGGCTACTTCTAACCAGTAGGGGAAGGAGGCTGAGTGAGAACATGAGAACAGAGGGCAGTGTCAGCCCCCTGCTCATTTCTCCAAGTTAACAGTGCCATCTACATGTTAAAGTCAGAAAGTTGACCTGCTCTAAACAGTCTTCCTAGGAAGCCATTTCAACAATAACAACTAACATTTACTGAATGCTTAGTATGTGACAGATGCTATTCTAAATGTACTACCTGTATCCCCTCATTTAACCTACAGTTTTATGACATGTAGGTACTATTAGCACCATTTCACAGATGAGGAAACTGAGGTACAGAAGTTAAGTGGTTTGTCCAAAATCATGTGGCTAAAATATATCAGCCCTATATTTGAATTTGGTCAGTCTGGCTGCAGAGCCCCTACACTTAACAATGACACTGCAGCTCAGATAACAAGTATTTAGGAAGTATCTTGTGCCAGCACAGCATGCCAGGGCACACAGCATTGAGCAGTCGGGGAAGATCAGTTCTTAACTCTCCGTGTCAAAGAGCACCTGATACTTCAGCTGCAGCAGTCAGTGAAAGCCTCGGTAGCGTTTGAGCAGAGACCTGGGTGTTGAGAAGGATTTAGTCGTACAGAGGTCTGTGGGAGGGTGTTCTTAGCAGAACAGTGAGTGTGAAGGCCCAAATGTGAGAAGAGAATGAGCTTAGGTTGTTCAAGGGACAGAAGGTGGTCCTTGTACTGAGCTACTTTCACTTCTTAAGCCAACCACCTCTCACCTCCATGCCTATCGATGACTGACTATTCCTTCTGTCTGGAATGCCCACTCATGCCATTTTTGCCAGACTACGTTAATTGTCCCTTAGGAGTCCCTTCTGGGAAGTCACTACAGACCTCTGCCCCACATAGGGTAGGTGCCCTTCGCCTGTTCCCAGCTGGCCTCACACTTACCACACCCTACTGGGCTTGTCTTTTTTACTCTAGGGCTTTCTAGAAGAGAGGCACTATCTAAATGTAGAACACCCAGCCCCAACACTTATTGGGGGGCACCCACGCTAGTTGAGTGGATAGTACCAAGGTCACGTAAGTGGCAGAACCAGGACTGAGAATGAACCGTGCCTGTTCTCAGAATCCGTGATTTCTTACACCGCCGTGCTGGCAGGTGTAGTCTGAGAGCGTGCACTGCCTTGGCCTTCATCTAGCACAGAGTCAGCCAGAGACGGTGGATGAGTCATCGTGTGTTGGCAGCTCGGTGTCTCAGCGCCAGCTGCTCTGCATGAGTGGCACAGGGCTCTGAGTTGGCCATAATGAGCTGAGCTGTCAGCAGCCTGGTGGGGAAAACGGCACATTTGACAAGTGGTTTTAGTTTTGTGTTAGCTGTTTGGGAGAAGAGGGTGGGACGTGTGGTTGCCCAAGATGTGCTGTTGACGTTTTCTCCTCTTGCTAGAAATTAATCCAGCTTTAGATTTGGTGGAAGAATTTCTTCAAAGGGATTTTAAGACCGGAAAAGGTTAGCAGGAAAACTAACATGAGACAGCCTGACCCAGGAGGAACAGATCTGAGCTGGGAATCTGGAAGACCACATGTTGGCTGTAACACTTTGGACAAGATAAGCATTAGTCTCCCTGCGAGGCTGGGAGGATGCTAAGTGCAACCAGGGCTCCCTCCTTGTTAGAGAAGCCGGGACGCAGGGGTGGATCCAGTGAAGCAGCCCAAGATGTAGGGAGGTCTCTGCTTATGCAGTTCCAGTGCTTTCCATGAAGTGGACTTGGGGGCTTTCTGATGTGCTTCGAGTCGTTGCCTTGATAGCCCTGCATGAACTCTCTACCATCAGGAAGCCCGCTCTGTCCCCCCGCGGGCCCTCTACTCTCTTCATGGACTCTGAGGCGCTGTCACCCTTCCAGAGCAGTCTCAAGGCATGACACCCTTAATTCAGAGTTTTCCAGGTGCTTTGATGTGATCACAACGTCTAGGTTTAAGTCCCAAAAACATTCCCAAACTGTGAGGCTATGATTTATGAAATAATCTACTTTTGGTCTTGTCCAGGCTTTTTCAGTTCCAATCCATAAGTGAATCTTCGAGTTTACCCATAGTAATAAAAGTAGTACAGGTAGTCCCTGACTTACAATTTTTTTTTTTATGATCATTCAAAAGCAATACACTTTCAATAAAAACTGGCTAGGCTAAGCTATGATGTTCAGTAGGTTAGGCATATTATATTTTCAATTTATGTTGTGTTTTTTCAGGACATTACCCCATTGTAAGTTGAGGAGCACCTATACCATTTTAGGAACTTAAAACATTAATGTTTCTAGAAGTCATTACTGTGGTGGACCCACAGTATGGGTCCTGATACAGTATACTAATTTTGAGACTCTACTTCTTAGACAAAACACTAGAAGGAAAGAGATCATCGTTGCTCTCTGGAAAGAAAGAGTCCTGGGGTCGTGTATATGGTACTTGTGCCGAATCTCAGTGCCATGGTATTTGTGCAGGTCGCTGTACGAGCCTCCCAGTCATGCAGCTGCTGGCTCTTAATTCCTGGTGAGACCGGCAGTCGCCATTGTATGTCCGTGTGGGTTTTACTATCTGGAGTTTACCTTTTTCTTTTCTTACAAAACTGTCTTGGACATGTTAGTAATACCTGTGGACTTGGCTTCACTTCGTGCATATTCTGGACATCACTGAAGATCTGTTAGTCCCAAGTCAGAGTCTGCTGCCTTGATCTGATCCTGGAGGTCGTGCCCCTGCTTGTCTCTTCTTTCCTGACGTGCCCTTTCTGTCATACCCACTCTTGTTGCCCATATTCCAAGCTGTGCAGTCTGCTTGGGGGCCTTGGAACTAGGCAAGATGTCTCTCACCCGAGCCCCACACACTCCCTGGAGACATTGCAGTGGGTTTTTTCTCAGTGACATATGGATTGCCTTTCCCTGGGGCTGCCTGCCGCTGGGTGGTCGCATCTGCCAGCTGCAGGTTGCAGCGATTGACTCAGGGCCAGCATATGTGTCTACTCTGTCTTCCTGGCTGCCAGGAAGCCTGGCCCGATGAACAGTCAGGTGACATTCTTTTCTTGCCTTTCATGTCTGTACTTTCGGTTTTGTTTTTAAATTAAAAGTACCATGGTTAGTAGGAGTTGTCTTTATAAATCCTCACTTGGCCTCTCCTCAGATGATCTGAGTTTTCTCAGTAACTTTGAAGACTGTTATTTCCTTTGAGTAAATGAGCATTTCCAGTTACCAGCTCTTGACTCGGTTTCAGTGACTCCTCTTTAATTTCCTCACCTATAAAACGGGGGAAATGCTGCATCACAGGGTTGTGGTGTGGGTTGAATGAGGATCAGCGCCGAGTGCTGGCACAGAACAGGTGCTCAGTGACCATCAGTCCCCTTGTCTCCCTAGTGGGCTGTCATCAGCATTCTGGAGCTTCTCCTGCCCTGTGACCAAAGTGATTTCGACACGTATGCTCAGGTTCTGGTGAGGCCTGCACTGTCCACTGTAGTAACCCCCGGCCACATTGGCTGTGGGGCCAAAACTAGACCACATGATAGTGCAAATTAAGATGTTGTAATTTTTACAATGCTAGATTTCACAGACTTGGTTGAAAAATAAAAACATAAAATTTTTATTTTTTGTATTGCTTACATGTTAAAATATTATTTTTTCTATGTCGGGTTAAATTATACAATGAATATCATCTTTTTTCTTTTTTACTTAAATGTGGTCCCTCTATAATTTTAAATTACATATGTGGTCCTGTTATGTTTCTGTTGGATTGTGTTGGTTTAGGTCCTGAAGAGGCATTGTATATAGGAGGAAAATCATCTAATAAACCAAGGAAATAAGGAAAGGTATAAATTCAGGGCAGTATCTTTAATATGTAGAATGTTTGTTTAAAACATCTAAGTTTTGTGCCCTTTAAGGAAACTTACTGATGTACCGTTGCAGTACGTTTTCTAGTCTTCAAAGCCTATTGCAAACATTTTTTGGCATTGTCGTCACTTTGACAAACTATAAAAAGGGCTAATATCCTCCTTGGTGGTAAGCGTTCAACCTTTGGGGTTTTTGAAATTGTCAGGAGTCCGTTTGAAGTTAAATTTAGTAAACTAGTAAGAATGAGCAAATTGGAAAATACTGTGTAAAATAGACCAGTATTTTTCTCATGATTCATAGCAGACTCTAGGCAATCCCAAAAGAGTTTTTTAAATGTTTAAGATCTCATTTTATTTATTTTTAGAGAGGAGGAGGAAGGGAGAAAGAGAGGGAGAGAAACATCAATGTGTGGTTGCCTCTCGCATGCCCCTTGAGGACCTGACCGGGAATCGAACCAGCGATCCTTTGGTTCACAGGCTGGCACTCAGTCCACTTAGCCACAGCAGCCAGGGATAATTTTGATCAATAATAGTATATGGGTGGAATAAGACATAATTTCCCAGAGGCATATATTACAAGCCTTAGTTTATTTGTTTTTTAATTACTATAGTTATATTTGAATATATGAATCAGTAAGACCTAAGTAAGTATGGTCTGTACAAAAGATAATAGTAAATGCTATTTGTCTCATGGGTGAGGTGGGGGGTTAAGAGTATAGGTAGAAAAGGAAAACTTGTTTTTCCTCATTCTCATAGATGCTTGTTGCCAACATCGACTTGGGTCCTACTATTTTGGACATTGCGGGCTACAACCTGAATAAGACTCAGATGGATGGGATGTCTTTATTGCCCATTTTGGTGAGTATAAAATTCTCAGTCAGGCCTGAGCCAAGACTGAGATAAATTCCAGGCTGTGCAAATTTAGACTTCAAAACTCAAATCTTAAAGCTATTAAATTCGGGGTAGAGAGAATACAATTTTTCTCTTCTCGATGGTAGAAAGGAGTTTTCTTTAAAAAAGAATGGCCACATATAAACAGTTCTATATCCTCCCTACTTCCCATTCCCCTGCCCCCCAAAAATCATTATAAACAAAAATTAAGACAGGTGACAAGTGGGGAGAGTACTTGCAACATATGTGGAAAGGGGTAGCAAGTTCTAATAGTTGAGTTCTTAGCAAAGATTAATATCCCAGTAGAAAAAAATGGGCAAATTGGGATTTTAGCTATCTTCCTTCCGTATAAACTAAAGACACCTTTTCAGTTTGCCTAAAAAATCATGTTGGGCATTTGGTTGGAACTGCATAGAATCTATAGATGAGTTAGAGGGAAATTTACTTCCTTCAACTTTCTCCACAGGTCTTATACTGTACTCTCAGGGCCCAGGGCAGGCATCCCAAGATATCCCACAATGGCATATTATTTTGAATTAAAGCTACTTAAGAAACTCCCGTGCAAGAAAACCCTGAGCTCTCTGTTCCAAGAGCAGGAGGTGAATGTCCTACGTGATACCGTGCGATAGCTGCCTCTGCCCCCCCCCCCCCCCCCCCCCCCCCCCCCCCCCCCCCCCCCCCCCCCCCCCCCCCCCGCCCCAAGGGCTGAGAGACAACCTTATCACCCGTGTTAAGAGAATCCAGGCAGAAGCCCTGGGCCACTTTTACTAATTCACTACCCAAACCTTGCTTAGAATCTTTTCTAATGAGTATTCTCTCTCCTGTCAGTTTTTCACAAGTTTATTCTTTGTCTAAAAAGTACAAAAGGATGCTTAGTTCAGTCGTGTCTTTGAGCCTCGTTTTATGATCTGAGTATTATATTTGTGATTCTCCCGAGCACACAGATCGGTTTTTGTCTTATTAACTTCATCTTGTGTCAGTTTTACTGTTTTATTTTTTACAAGTCCAGCTGTAAGAACTGAAGGGGTGTGGGGGCATTCTCCCCCTTCCCACAAGTTCATGTATGTGTGGTATCTTCATTCTGTCAAGAAGGTCTTACAGTCCTTAGCACAGCCCTGTTTAGTTTCTTAGCATGAGCTTAGAAACACTCTTCCACAGGGTTTATAGACAGGGTTGTTCATTCGAACCTGGACGTCCAGCACCTTGCACGTGACTGATTCTTCCTTAGCTGCTTTGTTGGTTTCCATTCCTGACCTGCCTCACAGAAGTAATCTTGGGAAATAACCATAAAATGCTCAAAGCACTTGACCATCACTTACAAGGGCTCTATAAATACCAGGCATGGCACTCAGTAGCCTTCATACGCATCAGTGCAGCCATTGCCTTTAGTTACTGAACGAACAGTCCAATCAGTGTTGACTGCCAAGTCCCCTTTCACAGAACAACTTTATGATCCTTTTCACAGCCTAGATACCTCATAGGAACCATCTTTGCTCTTCTTTCTAGAGAGGTGCCAGTAATGTGACTTGGCGATCAGATGTCCTGGTGGAGTATCAAGGAGAAGGTCGTAATGTCAGCGACCCAACATGCCCTTCCCTGAGTCCTGGAGTATCCGTGAGTAATAGTTTGTCATGGCTTGGACAGCTTTCTTATGGACAGCACAGCAAGGTGTTAGTTTCGATGTATCAGATAATGGAACCCTTAGTCCGAGTCCTGCTTCTTTCTCACTTGCCTTTGTCACTTGACTGTGGAAGATTAGTAGATGCATAAAGGTGAATTCAGTAATCCTGAAGATGCTGCTGCTGACACAATGTCAAGAACGTGCACTCGAATTCTTCCAATTTTTCTAACAAGTACACATCTTTCCATGTTCTTAGCTTATTAATAAATACCCTTCCTGTCTCCCTACCCTTCCCGGTAGCCGTCCCAGTTTTCATTAGGGGTGCCATCAGTGGCATCTAGCAGAAATGGGGTCCCACCCGTAACCGTGCCATCACGAGTGTCTTGCATTGGTTACAGCGATGTGGGCCTTGCTTTGGAGAATGGAAAACAGGCTTCCATTTGCAATTGGCTCTCCTAACACCACGGTGTCATGATATAGCCAAGAACCAACCAAAAATTGGTATGGAAGGCTTAAATAAGTTAGAATTCTAAGTCCTATTTGGTGATAAGAACACTCTAATAAATAACTTACCTGTAGATGATTTTACAAAGTTCATTTTAGCCCTTTTTTCCAACCCTTTAGGGTGACAGTTCCTTGTGTACCTTAGAAGTGACTCATTTGAGTACTGAGTTCCTCTCCTTACCAACCAAACGTTTCACCAGGCCCCTTCCAGCTACTCCTTGTCAGGGGATGGCAGCAGAACCACCATAGCCACATCCCTTGGTCAAGTTAGCCGTCACATCAGTAAGCAGAGCCTCACATCTATTTTCCATTCATTTCTCTGTGGAAGGTTTCCCCGTTTCTGTCCAGTTGTATGTTTGGTTTGAGCCCATTCGGTTGCCCCATAGGCAGTTAGTAGTTGTTACTACAGAGCTGTCTTCATGTGACTTTCACAACATCCCACAGCAATGTTTCCCAGACTGCGTGTGTGAAGACGCTTACAACAACACCTATGCCTGTGTGCGGACCGTGTCAGCGCTGTGGGACTTGCAGTACTGCGAGTTTGATGACCAGGAGGTGAGTGCCCTGCCCCGCCCCTGCGTCTGTGGGAGCGCTGTGCTGGCCGGACTCTGGCAGAAGAGCAGGTCCAAGGATGCTCTCTAGGGAAGGGGTTTCTTATCTGTACTTTCACTTAGGTTTCCTTCAGCTAAGAAAATAGAATTCCCCAAGGCCATTCTTCATCTCTGTGACCTTTTTGGATGAGGCTTTCTCTTCTCCACTCCCACCACCACCCGAATGTGTACTTTAAAGGTGCAGGTCACTTTTTCAGAATGCTGCCTGTCTGGTCTGTTGGCTTCCCTGCTAGTTTGGGCTGGGGGTTGGACACCCTCACCTTGTTCAGAAACCTGTCCCCACCACAGCATAATCCAGTGCTGCTCAGATAGATTAGTGGGGGAGGGGGCCCAGAGGCAGAACCAGGAGCTCCACCCTTGGAAGAAGGTGGCTTTTGTCCAGCACGGATCAGTGTAGGTTATCTGAAGGGTCACGTGCACTCTGGTCCCTCGTGGTTTCATACTGTTCCTGGCAGGTGCTAACCTGCCCCATCTGCTAACCCACATTTGGCCATATGGAGCCAGGGCTCATCGTGATCATGTTTCTCAGAAGCTGACTCACGCCATTTGCTTATAGGTTGTAAAACACTTTCAGTGACAGACAAGAGCTCCCCTCAAACTCAGTTCCTGTCCCCTTCCCCCATGGTCTTTGTCAGGGCAGTAACTACTTTGTAAGTGATGGTCTAAGGGCAGCCCCGGAAGCTAGTACAGGCAGAATTTCCTGCCATCTTCCTAGTCTATCACTTGACTCTACTTTGGAGAACAAAGTGCATACAGGTGGGGGAATGGTGATATAAACATGTCTAACATTAGAGATAATAGGGCTGTATCTTTCAGCAAGGCATCCAAAACTGCTTTTTTAAAGTAGGGAAACCTAACATTTGTATAACACAGGTTTGAGTACTTTCCTGTCTTCACAATTCTGAGGCAAAAATAAGCCTTCGTATGTCAGCTCCCACTCAGTTACTTCATTACCAAGTCTAGCTTCTGAGACTTTGCCATTTGAGGGTTATGCCTTCTGTTGTCTGCTTTAATTACAGAAAGTAATACCTGCCCCCACTGCCCGCTGCCCGCTCCCACCTCCCCCCACTCTGCCTGAAACAGGCCCCTTTCCAACATATGGGCTGTGGATGAAGCAGTTCAACCCCAGAACAGATGCTCCATTGTCTCGTGCATACCCTTGGGCTCTTTGAGGACCTTTTTCATTTTCCTGAGGATCTTGAAACCAGATGATATTCTCCTGGGCCTTGAGTGTGGTCTCCCTCCTCCCTCCCCATTTACAAATAATTCACATGAACATTTCTTTTCTTTCCTTCATCCTTTCCTGTAGGTGTTTGTAGAAGTCTATAACCTGACTGCAGACCCACACCAAATCACTAACATTGCTAAAAGTATAGACCCAGAGCTCTTAGGAAAGATGAACTACCGGCTGATGATGTTACAGTCCTGTTCTGGACCAACCTGTCGCACGCCAGGGGTTTTTGACCCCGGGTAAGTTTCCGTTTTCTTCAATGCCTTTGCCAAGTTATCTTGAGCAGTTATACTGGCCCTGATAGCAGGGGGAGCATGATGGGTCCTTTTTGCTCTGAGCTCTGCTGTGTTTCTCATCCATCTGCTTTAGAGTGGGAATACTGTGTCTTAGTGCGCCAGCCTGTTGTGCTGTGAAAATAAGCTGTTCGAAACTTCCGCTTTTTGGTGCCGACTGGTGCTTTAGTTACAGGCGTAGCCCCGCCCCTCACCCCTGAGGCTCTTCTGCCTCCCCTCCTGCCTGCCATTCTGGTCAAGGTGCCACTCGACTGCACTGGTGACAGCTGGGGCCCCTTTAGAGCAACTGACCGAAGTGCTACCCTGTTTCCTAGCACTTCCGAGGGCATACGCCTTCTTCCATGTCTCAGAAAGGTGAGTACTTGCCAATAAATGTCACCTGTTAAACACGGACAGTGAAGTAGAAGGTATAAACTCTGAAATGCTGAAGTGTATGCGTCCACTGCAGCATCCAGAAGTAGGAAAGACGTTTACCTGCCTCCTAGATCAGCTCTGTTCCTCCCCCTCCTTCCTCTCCAAGTCACTGTTCCCCACTACCACTGGGCTCAGCACACCACGCATTTGAGCCGCCAAGCAAAACCTGTCATCTTTTGCTTGAAAATTATAAAAGTAAAAATGAAACTTTCACTGGGAAAATTGTTTCAGTTCCTAGACTGATTGTAGGACAGAGGGGAGCAACAGTGTCACTGTTTGGCCATTTCACATGAAGTGATTCTTCAGACCAGGAGAGAGAGGATGTATTGAGTTGGCCAAAAGGTCTGTTTAGTTTTTTCCCTAACACAAAAGACGTTTTTAAAATTTCACCAACAACTTTATTGATTGGGATATTTTGAGCATGTCAGCTCTCTCCCAGGTGGTGTAACATTGACTGTTCTTAACTTCAACTGGTCCACCCAGCTGTGGAGTATCATCCAGCAAGAGATCTCCAGCACAAACCTTTTCTTGCGTTTCAGTTGCATTTTTACCTTTTTTGAAATAATAAAGCATAATATGCCAAAAATTTTGCATATCTCCTTCCATCTTCAATATTAAAATTGCACAAAAATTCACAAATTTGTTAAGTTTTTTTAAATGCACACTGATATGACAGCTGTCACAATACAGTCTAACAGAGCCAGCTTATGGAAATAAACCAAACTTTTTGGCCAACCCAGTATGGGAATGAGTAGACAAACTGGATTCTCTCTTTAGAACTCATTTTTTAAAAATTCCTTAGCCATAGCTTACTCTCTCCTACTGAACATTTAGGCCTGTGGAATCCCACAGGCCCAGTCCATCTACCACCTGTTAGAACACAGGAACACACATTCACTTACATATTGTGTGTGGCCGCTTTTACACTTCAGTAAAATTGAGTGACGGGGACAGACTGTGTGGCCCACAAACCCTAAAATATTTATTATCTGGCCCTTTAAAAAAATTGGCCAGCCCCTGCTTTAGAATAGTAAGAATTGGTTTGTCCCAAAAGATAGTAGGTACAAGAAACAGTAAAATACAGTGTTATTTCTAGCCCTCACAGACATGTATGGTAAGTCTCTTTATGTTTGCCAAGTCTCAGCTCCAGTTACCATTCGGCATTCACTGTAACTTTCCCATGGGTGGTAAAATCAGTTATTTTATGTGCCAGGCATGATACATACATTGCCTTACTATTTTATTGGTGGCCAGTGGGGTTAATGACTTACCTGAGTTCACAGTGAGCGTGACTTAAATTCATGTCTGAGGCGCACACCTGGGCTCTCGCCCACCACTTGACTAAAAGAGAGAAGGCCTTCAGCAAGGGCTGGGGCTTATCCCTCAGGATGCTTCAGCACTCCCCGCCTCCCCAAAAACAAAAAAACCACAGTTCAAATTTTGCCTCCTTCCTAAGGCCTTCCAAGATTAACCCGACTTCTGCTTCTTTTCCCCTCTCCCTCTCCTTCTGCATTGTTTTGTGCTGGCTGACTTGTGGTGGAAATGCCCTTATTATCAAGTACTCCCTTTGCACTACAAACTTTACTACTAGATTCTCTTCTGGTGGATTGATTATTCCTTTGCTCTCTCTTCCTGCCATCCTTTCCAGTTAGCCACTGAGAACTTCCTTCAGAATGTTAACTACGGCTAACGTGCCATCCTTTTATTTTTCTTCCCCAGGTACCGGTTCGACCCTCGTCTCATGTTCAACAATTACGGTGGTGGCAGGACTCAGAGGTTTTCAAAACACCTTCTGTAGCGACCTCTGCAGTCGGGTCCCTGCACGCCTCTTTCTGGTGAAGTGATCGTGGTAGGTGTCTGTAGCTAGTCTTCAAGACCACACCTGGAAGAGTTTCCAGACTGGCTTTAAGTCGTTTTAAAAAGCAACCCAATCAGCTGACCAACTTGTGCAATGTGTTAAACTGTGAACTCTGCCCTCCTGTCAGGAGCGGCTGTCCCTGGTCCCTCATTCAGTTCCTCTCACTGCTCCTGAGGTCTTTGTTCCCACCTCCCCCTTCTGTCCTGGGGCTGCAGTTCTTGATTGTTCCCCGTGCGGTACAGGTCTGACTCATAAACCCATTCAGATAAATGGCAGTGCTTTAGCGGGGGATGTTCTTGATCTACAGCTTGGACTAAAATCAAAAGACCTACACAGCATTTCAGATTGAGCACTTCACTGTCAAAAAATACTAACGTCACCGGGCTTGAAGAATAACTATTAGAGCTAAATCATCTGATTAAGAACAAGTACCATTGTTTTTAGAATAGCAGCAATGTATCGTTTATAATATCCATCACAGTGTGATGCGATAAGGGCACAAATTCAAAACCTGTCAACCAAGCGCTGTTCATTTTGGGGGCATCTGGGCTGGTACTACACCAAAATAGAAGCAGGCTCCGGCGCAGGCTAATTCCAGGTGGTTATTGACGGTGAGAACCATCTGTCCTGGTGGCTGCTAACCACATGGCGTGCCAGTTAAACCAGTGGTGTTGAGGGAGTGTCTCGTCTCTCGATACTTTCCCCTCCGAGTGCTGAAAAATAAAGTGGCCTAGGTAACTCAGCAGAGAAAAAGAACTTGGAACGTTGGCGAGGCTTGTGTTCTGAGGGCTCCGGTTGGGATGCAGTCTGTGCCTGTCCGGCAGGGACTCGAGTTTCAGCCCCATGTGAAGTTGTTTTGACTCTGCATTTTGCTGACATTCTGTTCATTGAAGATACAAAAATTTCTTACAGTTGATGAAAGTATCAGCTTCTTCACACTACCTTCTTCCCTTTCAGGTTCTTCCTGTTTGGGGGTCGTGTGTAATTTGGGCCTCATTCACTGTTCTCATCAAAACCAGATCTTGTTGAGGTTTCCTGTTTAGAACACCTGTATTTTTATGTTTCTTGGCTTGAAGACCAGTCTGATTTCCACCATTTTCGTCACAAGAAGGCTAATTGGTGGAAGGACAGCAGGAAAAGAGGAAAAGCTGTGGTTTGTAACCTGTTCAGCTTAGGCAGTAGTGAGTTGAGCTTTATTAAAGGTCTCCGGCTGAGCTTTAAGCACTTTGTAAGACGTGGTCATTAGCAACTTTCCCATCAGAATGCCAGCTAACCATGGTGGGTTAGCAGCCATTGTGTTCCTTCCCTTACCTCAGGCAGCCTCATTAACTGGCGGCATTTAGAGGTGAAGTAAGCAAATGACATGAACGCCTCTGCTGTGAATGTTTTAGGGAAAGAAATAAAGATTTGTAACTAAAAGCAAAGTACAATGTTGAACATGGGTATCAGCTTTATTCTACACTTTCGATTCTTAACATGACTCAGTCAACTTTCCAATCAATGCCATAGTTATTCCCAAATAAAAAGAAACCAATTCTTACCAGGTCTTGTACTGTGATGTCATCCTGTCCACAAAATTCATTTTATGATGCTGGTTCCTGGAAGCAGGTACAGTCATAGAGCAATCCACAAGTCACCTGCCGACGCATCCCTGTCACACTGCTCTGACAACCAGCGGGCTCCCGCTGGGGTGATGGGGATGCAGTGAGGCCCTCTCTGTTGGTGTATCTCCTGCCCAACTGTTGAATGGTTTCCAATCTGACTCTTCCCCTTGGAGAGGCTTCATTCTGGATCTGTGCTAAAATCCTCTTTCGTGAAGAGGCCTCAGCTTACATAATCTAGGAGACTACAAAATGCACTGAACTTTTGAAATTGTCTGTACAAGGGACCCACTGCAAGAGGCTTGCCTTGTTTCCCTCTTAATTGTACTCTCTTAAATTTTGATTATTTTCCATTTTAAGAAGGCCAGGTCTGTATCTGTTGGTACTCTTCAGAGTAGAGAACTATATACCCATTAGTAATTAAGAGAGGCCATAGGAATAAACAGATTTTGCCTTATAAAAATCTCCTATTACAAAGCTCTTCCTCAAATACAGTTACTAAGTAGGAAACACCTTTTGAACACGTTCGAATTCAATGGTGCTGTGCAAAATACATTGGGGGGTGGGGGATCAATATATTTTGTCAATACAAATTGACAACACGAGGGTTTTTGTACAAAATAGTAATGCTAGCCATGGAAGTTATACCTTAATCTATTAAAAATGTTCTTAATTTCTGAGTGTCTAAATTAAGGATTAGTGCTTCTTTTTAACAAAAGAATTGTCCCAGGATCCTGATTAAGAGAAAACAAAGGTACTTCACCTGAGCCACCAATGGAATTAGATGGGAATATCTGGGTTCTTTAGTTTTACCACCACCTATGTCCCACTGGACTTTGTGAACTCCTGTTTGCGTCATCTGTTCCTAGAAGTTACTCTGCCCTGGTTCTGTGTCATTTCAGTCATTTGACTTAGAAAGTGCCCTTCAAAGGACCCTGTTCACTGCTGCACTTTTCAATGAATTAAAACTTATTTCTATTCTAGTGGAAATGTGTCCTTTGTTTTAGTCCACAAGTAGTAATTTTGATAAGACGTTTTCCTTGATGCTTTCATGTTCTGATCACTCACCCTAGTACCGGACCTGGCCACTTCCACACTGGGTGCTATAGTCTGTCCATCCCTGGACAGCGCTCCTGCATGTGGTCCCTGTTGCCTGAGCACCACGCTGAGTCCTTCCTGATAAACCGTGCACTTACTAGCCCTGGAGGAAAGTCGTCTTACCTTGGCTGGCTTTGAAGTAAACAAACTAGGCTCACCTTCTTGGGAGTTTGCCTTGATACTCAGTGATCCACCACCCCAAATAACTTCATATGAAGTCAAAAATCTTCTGAAAGGGGAGTTAATATTTTAGGCTTGTAGGCCTTGTGGTCTCTGTTGGAACAAAACTGCTGTTGTAGCCCCAAAGTAGCCCGAATCGATAGTTAAATCAGTGAGCAGCTGTATTCCAATAAAACTACAGAAACAGGCAGAACAGGATTTGTCAGCCCTAGACCTACAAAGTTGCCTCATGCCTTAAAAGTCATGAAGGCCAAGTGGAGAAGATGTTAGAAGACTCCCATAAAGTTGCCAGCCTACTACCAGAAACGCAAGCAATTTGGGTGTGTCACGATGTGAAACCATCAAGAAGGAAAAAAAAGTTCACTTGCATAGACTCACAAAGTGAGGTCAAGTTCAGACTTTACCAGATCCGCTTCCCTACTTTATCCCACCTATTTTCACTGAGACTGCCCTGCCCTGTAGAACCAAATTCCCTACAGAATTAGTCTTTGTTTCTTCTTTCTTTACTAGCAACAGGTTTAAAGGGCTGGTCATGTGTACCTTGAAGTTGGTTGAGGCAAGAGCAGACAACCAGAGAACCCAAAGGCCCCAGGCCGAAAGCACTGCTGCTGATGGCCTGGGAATGATCACGTACGATGAGATTTGGACATGGGACGTGGGAGCTAGCTCCGAGAGTACAGGAGAGTAGGCAGCCCTTCTAAATCCTGGTCTTCAAGGGGAAGCAATGATCACCTTCTGCCCAGGCGACCTGAGATCTTCTGACATCGTCTTAAGCTGCAGCTCTGACTTATGCTGGTAGGTCCTCAGAGAGTAGACAGACACTAAGGATGCTTGTAATTAGTATTAGAATAAAAAATAGCTGTGCAGGACCGGTTTTTTCCATCAGCTTAATTTATGCAAGCTCACAAAGCTAATTAGAGTCAGGGTTTTAAAGATCTGGCTTCAAAGCCATCTTTCTGTTCAACTCTGCTCTGGTCTACGGAGGATTTTCCCCTCTGCCATTATCTGAGGGCCCCCTCTGCCTGCTAGTTCTGTCCCGTCCCGGAGCTCTCGGACGTCATGTAAGTTACAAAGAGCACTTAAGAAAAAACCGTCCAAGCAGTACGCTCTCTGGCAAAGTCACTCAGAACTGAAGGAGTTCTCTGGGCAAGAAAGCTCTAATCACCACTAAAACCGTCCTTAAAGGACTTCTTTGAGCTGCAAAGAATGGGCGACACTAAGTGACAAGACGACATTTGAAAGTATAAATCTCACTAGTAAAGGTAAATACATAATACATAGTGGGTTAATCGTTTATAGAGAGTATGAAGGTTAAAAGACAAAAAAACAACTATAACTGCAATAATTACGGGGTACACAAGATAAAAGGTGTAAAATGTGATACCAAACATAAAAGGGGGGTGGAAAAGAGGTTTAGCACGTTCAAACTTAAGTTGTTTCCAACTTAAAATAGACTTACGAATATAAGTTGTCATATGTAAGCCTCAAGGTAACCACAAAGCAAAACCCTACCGTATTTTATATACACAAAAGATGAAGGAATCTAAGCATACTAGTTCAGAAAGTCATCAAACCACAAAGAGAGCAAGAGAAGAAAGGAACAGAGAACTACAAGACAGCCAGAAAACAACAAAATGGCAATAAGTACCTATCTTTCAATAATTAACTGTAAGTGGACTAAATTCTCCAGTCAAAAGACAGAGTGGATGAATGGATGAAAACAAAGCCCATCTATATGCTTGCTGCCTACAAGAGACTTAAGATGTAAAGACACAGACTAAAAGTCTAGGGATAGAAAAAGATACTCCATGCAAATGGAAACCAAAAAAACCTATACTTCTATCAGACGAAACAGACCAGAAAATAACCACTATAATCAGAGACAGGGGGCATCATTACATAATGATAAAGGGATTAATCCAACAGGAGGACCTAAGGTTCATAAAGATGTATGCACCCACCAGAAGAGCACCTTTATATATAAAGTAAATGTTAACAGACTAAAAAAAAAGGAAGTATCTGTATTTCCAAGGCAACTAGTTTCAAACTAAGAGGTGCCACTACCATTCAAGTGGCTTCTTGTCCCACTTCACAGCATGACTGTTGGAAAAGAAATCAAAACACAGCTCTTCACACCTCATTTACCTATTTCCAGCATGGCTTCCTGCAGTGCATCAGCATTGGACCACACCGCCAATGGGACAGTGCATGTGTGATGGTGCAACTTCTGAGGCTAGATCATAAAACATGGCCACTTCCGCACTTTTTCTTTTTTGGATTACTCCGGGGGAAACCAGCCACCACATGAAGACACCCAAGCAGCCCTAGGGCAAAGCCCTAGGTCTATGTGGTGAAGATTGGCAGACTACTGCAAATGAGCGGCCCAACTGGCCAGCCAGCAGAGGGAGCCCTCTCAGAAGCAGACACACACACCCCCCTCCCTGCCCCGCCCCAGCCAGGCCAAGTTCATTGGGCTATGCCCAGCCCCAGCCAACATCTTAACTCATGAGAGACGCCCCAGGCTAGAACCATCAGCTAGCCTGTTCCAAACTTCTGGCCCACAGAAACCACATGATACATTAAATGTTAATGTGTTAAGCTGCTGATTTTGGAGTAATTTGCTATGCAGCAATATTTGACCAATAAAATGACCCATGCTGGTTTACCATGAGAAAAACCGGGTCGTGCGCCTTTTGTCAAAATCTCTCCAATTGCAGGTACCTGAGAGAGGCAAAGCTGTCTGTTAGTAAAGGCTCACTTATCACCAATAGATGATGATAAAGGGTAAAAGTCTTAGGTACATTACATGCTTGGAGGCTATAAACACTGGCTACCAGCTATTGTTACTAAAACTAGGCAGAAGCTTCTTTGTTGAAATGGCTGCTAAAATGCTCTCAGCACATGGTGGAAAATATTTTAATGGACTGCTTTTGGCTGGCAGGCTCAGTCACAAATCCCAGTCTCCTCTCCAAGGGACTCCCTAACTCACAAACACTACTGCGGGGGAAGGGCAGAACACGAGGGCACAGCAAGTCTCGGCAGCTGTGGTGTGTCAGGGTTCTGACTTGGTTTCTGAGGCACCTGTTGTCCAAATCAAGACCACCAGTCACTCCCCCCTTGCCTCACCACAAAGCCAGGAAAGTAGCTCAGAAGCACAACTGGTTCTGTTCTTGCTTCAGTCCCTAAGAAAATGGCTGCGTTGTGCACTTGTCTTCCCTGTCCTCCCACCCCCACCCCCAGAGCAGGTGAGCAGCAACATTGGGTCCGAGATCGCCATGCCAACCTGGATTCCTTCAGCAGTCTGGAATGGGGGACTATTGACTTTGAGCCTGATGGGGTGGCCTTCAGCCTGTGACTCTCCTCCCACAGCTGCTGCCACACAAAACGGAGCCCAGGTGCCGACTCTGGTTCTCTGCCCAGCCGGGGAAAAACAAAAACGGGCCCCATTCCTCCTGCCCCTTTCCTCTTCCTGCAATGCCATGGAAGGCCCTCGTTAGGAGTTGGGCCAGGGGAGAACGCTGACTCATGGAAGCTGCGGCTGAGGGGCCGCCTGCAGGAGCCCCTTCCTGCCCCTAGGCGGCGCAAGTGGCTGTTTCCAGACAGGTCTAGGATATGTTTAGTCCCACAGACGTGCCCTGCAGCTGGACACACACCAGGGGAGTTGAGGATCCAGTCCAGAAGATGACTACCTGGGGGTGAAGTCACGTGCGCGGCAACACTGAGCAGAAACGAGGGTGAAGGCCCTGTGACTGCGATCTGCACGCGGCCCTCGGGCCTGGTGTCACTGGGCTCTAACCTATCAGCGAAGAAAGACAATGCTCTGCCACCGTATTTATGGGGGGCACAAGTGAAGGCACTGAGTTTTTGATCTTCCGATCACCCTAGATTAGAATCTTGAGTGTTCTGCTCATAACTCCATTTCCTTCTCTAAGCCTGAGGTTAAAAAAAAAAGTTTCTGCTTAGAAAAATGTCCCTCTCGGGAACTGCATCCTAGGGGATGCTTCCAGATGAATGTTAGCGTCAGCCCCTTGGCGCAGCGGTAGAGCGGCCATGAAAACCGCTGCAGGATAACGAACTTGGAAAACAGCACCGCCCTGCACGGCGTCGGCTGCACGGTACAGAGCGCCTTCACCTTCACCATCTCACTCACTCCTCACGTCAGCGCTGTCAGAGAAGCAAACGCTTTGCAGGGGAAAAGTGACTACCATGGTAAGTTTTAACTCAGCTCCTGCCAAAGATGAACTCTTAACCTAGTGCTTACATTCTTAGGGAGAATTTAGCCCTAGCGCTTTCCTGGTAATGGAGGAAAAGCAGCAAGAGTGACCCCGATGTAACGTGCTGCCCAAAGACCTCAGGAACCTGTCCCCATTTGTAGGAAATTGTCATCTAAGTTACAAATCCTGCTTGGTAACTCCTGCGCATCCTTAAGATCTCAGCTCCAGTTCATGACCTCCAGGAAGCCTTCTCTAAACTCCTCAACACTGGTAAACCCCTGTACTGCATCTTCATGACACTTCCCAGTTTGCATGACACGTGGACTCTGGTTTCCACGAAGACAAGGGACATACACTTTCTCACTGGAATCTACCCAGTAGATCATCCTCAGGGTGATTTATAAATATTTGTTGAAATAAATTAAACCACTTGGTGTTCTACTCAAGTTTCTTTTTGTGCAATGAACAGAACTAACATAAGTGCAAAGTTAAAAAAAAGAGGATTGCTATAATACAGATGTAACAGAGCCTGATAGTGAACCAGACACACTCATTCCTCAGACAGGATTGCAATTAGTTCCCAGCCATTGGCTGGGAAAGAAAAAGATAAAGAGGAGGAGCCATAATAACAATTCTCATTTTAATGAACATAAACCTTACTGTATTTCCAATAATATGAAAGCAAGCTTCAATGTTGTTAGAACATTGGTGACCCTGCGCGTCAAAGCCGTACACACTACAGGTAACAGTAAACTCTGAATTCCTCAGGGAGTCAAGGAGTTGGTAGCAGCAGTGATAGCAGCATTGGGCACTTGGCAAGCTTTTCAGAAACCAGGTGAAATTAGGAATGTGCAGAACTCACCACTTTTTTGTACAAATTCACAGCTGTTTTTAAAGAAACATTTCCATGCAAGGACCTCATTTTCTCTTGACAGCTCTCCCAACATATCCCAAACACTGGCCTTTCCCAACCAGCTGCTTCGTAACAAGTAACTTTTCACAACACCTACTCAATCAATCACCTTGCTTGCAAAGAACAAAATTTTAAAAAGCAAACTGAAAAGAGGAGCATGAGGTGACACACGGGTCAGAAACATCACTCATGACCTCATCCTCCCCTACACACCAGCTGGTTGTCTTCCCTGAAGCTTCCTCCCTTCCCCAGCACACGCAAACCCCCATAGGAAGTGCATTGGGAAACAGGTGCCCTGACCTGTGTGGCTCAGTGGGTTGGGCATCATCCTGCAAAGCAAAAGGTCACTGGTTCAATTCCCAGTCAGGGCACATGCATCTCTCTGATATCAACATTTCTTTCCCTTTCTCCCTCCCTTCCCCTCTCTCTGAAGATAAAAAGAATCTTAAAAAAAAAAAAAATGCAGTGGACCTTGGACTTTTCTTTAGAATGAGACCCAAGTCCCTCAACTCCCATAGCGGCCCGTGTTCTCAGAGAAGCATCTTTTATTAATAAGGCATTAGAAGACATGCTTGATTTTACCTAAGAATCATCAACTTTGAACGTTTCCCTTAAGAGAGCACACATACAGGAAGAAACATTTGCCATTTTGAAAAGACAACGAAGACACCACTTACAATACAGATGAAAGGGCTGGGATATGAGACTGTTGCCTCCCGCCTACCATTGTAAAACTGAAGGGTTCTAAGTTTTGGCAAGACACTCCATTTGCTGCTCCTGAATGCCTAGGATTTAAGAAAATGTTATGGCACTTGAAAATCAGAAAGCCCTCTACCACAGAGCCCCCTAGAACTCCACTTCAAAGAAAAGGAGCTGCACCCTTTTATTAAGAATTTAATTAATCCCACACGCTCATAAAGGGGTAAAGTGAGGGGAGGGTGCAAACGTGCCAGATCTGTGCCACTCAAGGTCGAGGCCTATTAAAGGTGAGGCCACTCATTTAGAAAGATAAAAACAAACCATCCTAGTTAACAGAATTCCCTCCCAAAACAAAGTGGAAACCCCGACTTAGCCCTTGTGTTGTGTGTTTGTGTGTAAGCATTTTAAAATTCCAATACTCACTTTTCTTGGAAACAGGAAGAAAAGAGGAGTCTTTGGAGGTCAGCTGCTGGCGAGTGCTACCTCAGCCAAACCTGAGAATCTCAACAGTCTTTGGAAACTATTAAGATTAAAAAGGGTCTGTCCTCTACCCCTCCGTTCTCACCTTGTAAAATTAAAAGGAAAATTCTGCCCCCCCCCAAAAAAGAAACCAAAAACCACTAAACAAAAAAACCCCAAAACTTTGCAGTTACCATTTATCACTGCCCACTCCTCTCCCTGCCCCATCCCCCCCAATCCTTATACAAAGCTGATTTCTTGCACACTTAATAGAGCAAGCAGTGATTCACACCAGACAAGTGCACACTCTAAAGACTTAAAATACTTCAGTTCCTGTATTCCTGTGAAGAGGATCATCCTTGACGGGGAGTAAAACTCCAGCGTTGAGTGTCTGGGGGCTCCTCCCAAACTGGTAACTCTGAAGCTCCTCTGCAGTCCCAGGGGGTTCTCTTGCTAACTGCGGGGAGAACGTGGGTTCAGTCACCCGCCCTGTCCGTTTCTGCCATGCAACAGAACCTGTGAATGGAAACACAGGCAGGCGTCTCACCCTACATAACTTAGGTAATCGCTGAAATGGAAGCATTCCGACATCAAGGCTGTCCTTTCATTTCTCGTAATCCCAACTACACCCAGGGAGACCTGCTTTCAGATGAGCTGCCCAGTAGCGGTAACCAAAAAGGTTTTGAACAGGCAGTTTAACCGACAGACTGCAATGTGCTCACAGGAAGAGGGCGGAGAGGCCGAGCTGGACTGCCGGGACCCAGCCCTGCCACCCGCTCACAGAGGGGCCAGGGCAAGCTGCCCACCCCAGTGCACGTCTATTTCCTCACCTGCAAAATGGGGATGAGCTGATACATATTAAGCTGTTTAGAATAATGCCTTGCACATGGCAAGCACTTGGTTTGAAAATGTCGAGACTTTCCCTCTTCTTTCAAAAATATGAAACCTGTAACTGGGGTCATCTAACAGAGTCCCAAATACAGAATACAATTCTTAAGAACTGATTTTGTAACACATGAATATTCATTTAAATAAGTTACCAATCAGTACCAAATTCTGAAGAGAAGCCTAGAGCAGGAAGCTAAATCCTTTTAAATAAAAACTTCAAACCATCCCCCTGCACCTCGGATAATAACCATGGCTGACCTCCCCAATTCGAGTCCGCTCGGTATTTCAGTGAAAAAGGAACTTTACCCAGAGCCGTCATTTTCTACCACAGTACGTTCACTTGTGAAGCAGCTATAGTACTTGAAATGTTCCCCCTACCAGACGGCGCAGCCTTGCCATTTCGTCAGTGCCACTAGGGGGCAGTGCAGTAGTAAAAACTGACCTACAGCAGGCTTGCAGGCCTAAGACCTGAAGGCAGGGGTGCGCAGACGGATGGGGCAGTAAGTAAACCCAGTCAGTCACCACGGGTGACCACCGAACAATCCTCACCCACGTGTGACTGCTAAGAAAACACAAATACTTTTTATGTTGAATGTGTCTGTTTCAAGGACCTCAGGGGTAAGGATGGGGAGATGGTGTAGATTTCTAAGGACCCTACAATGTTCTATTTCGGTAGTAGCCACAGGGTGTCGCACTTCCTAATTCTTTAAACTGTTCACATGCTTTATACACTCTGAATGTATGTTTATCTCACAATCAAAACAACTGCTTTAGCATTGGATTGTGTGGGCAGACTCCCAGCTAGGGTTATTTTCCCCAAAGGATAAGGCAAAGGAAAAATGACGTGTGAAAAACAAATGTTTCCCACTCAAACCTAGTAACATTTGGCACATTCCAGCATGTGTCCCCAGGTATCTGCAGAAGAAGTTTATCACACCCGTGACCTTCATTTATCCGGTGCAGCACCATAAATAAAAACACACAGACGTCGACTAACAACATCAACTTTTAATAATGGAAACAAACTGCCATTCCGAAAACAATTTTAGGGATGAAAAATCTTCCCTACAAAAATAAACTTAAACTCATCACAATTATAAATATTATAACTTCTTATGTCTGCGATTTAAGATGCTCCCCTGCAATACTTACCCCTTCATTCAACACCATTCCTGTACCATCACACACTGAAGAGAAAACAGTATCACAGCAAAGCTCAGAGAGTTTAATTTAACATAGGAATTTGCAGAATGATTTCTAAACGTCAGTGGCCTCGGGGGCCCTCCTTCTTTTGCACATTAACTGTGCCCTTGCAGTGACCAGTGTTTGGGAGAGAACATCATCTTCGACCATGAGCTGACGGAACCTCAACACAGGAAGTCTTCCGGACTGAAATTTGTAGCGCACGCGGCAGCTGACAGGCTTCTGGACAATGCAGGTGAGGATGCCCATTTTAGACAGTCTACTTCAAGTTAAAAAAAGAAAATTCACAGATACCCATCAGCGACTACCATAGGTTCTAACAGGGTCCGATCTTAATCGGAGAAAGAAACGCTTCACAAAATATAAGCTTGCTGGGGTGGGCAATGAAAAGACCAGGTGGCTGATAACACCATACGCAAACCCAGGCTCCAGTGTGAAGAGTAAACCAGGGTAAAAACCACGAAGCCGTTCCCTGAACAATGAAGTGTTGGGTGACAATGACACTAAAACCTCGTCAATGTACTAAAAAGAAGTCACATGCAAAATTAAACAAGAGGTGCCATACATATTTTATTGCTAGTTCTACTTTTCTTTTTTTTCCAACTTTCTTTAAAAAGCTCAGGAAGATATGATTGTCTCAGTAGCGTGCGGCACAGCACCACCGACACGTACATCTGCCCCCAGCACGGGAGGCATTCTCTGACCCCCCAGGAGGGACGCAGAAATGCAATAAAAGGCACAGTTCACTTAAAAGGCAAAGAACTGAAGCACCTTGGAATTTCACAAAGAATCCATTAGGTGTCACCAAAGCATTAACAATTCCTTGGGAATTTATAAACAACAACAAAAATCTAGACAAAAAATAGACTAAATCCCCCTCTAGAACCACGGCACACCTTTCCCACTGTTTTCAGATTAATTACTGCATAAAATGAGTTTATTTAACCTGCTGTAAGGAAGGCTTCTATTGCACATGCATTTCTTTGGTTGGTGGGAACATGCACTTTTGTTAAAATGTTCCCATAGAGAGCCCCTCTTGCGGTCAGCTGGGGGTGGACTTGCCGCCCTCCCTCCAGTCACGTCCTCCTCTGGAACTCAGGATCTGACCCCATTAGGTCTTTCATCCACAGCCCTGGTCTCCATTATGCAGGAACATACTCCAATTTCCAAGAGTAGGGGAAAGGAAAGGAAGAGAAAGGGAGAGGGAGGAGGGAAACGGGGGAGCGTTGGTCACAAACCTGCTGTGAGCTCTTTCCTTGACAAATCCCCCGGCTAACAGGGAGTAACAGGTACCCCTACCCAGACTCCTTTCCAGCTTTGGTAACAATCTCAGGGAAAAGCTATAATTTAACAGGAGTCAGCAAATAGTCCCTGCTCCACCTGCCCAGAAAACCTCCACCAACCGACCTCTCACTGGAGGAAGGCAGAAGCCGGGGGGTGGCCCACCCAGGGGGCTCCAGGCGCCGCCCAGCTCTGCGAGGCCCTCCTGCCTGAAAAGCTGCCTTTCCCATCGGCTGCACTTACAAGCCCCTCTCTTTTTGGTCTAGCTCCCACTTCGTTTGGCTCTGTTCCCACGTTTTACTCACAAAGAAATCCAGCAATCCTACAATGGGCTCAATACCTCAAAAACTGAATGCGTTTAACTCCTTCACCAACAAACACACCTTTCTCTGCTCCAGCTGCTCATCACCCTAACCACCTTCCCTCAGATCCCCGGCTCCACTCACACCTTCCTCCAAACTTGCTCTTCACTTGCTTGAAAGGCCACGCTCCTCCACAATCCTTCACAGCGTCCTCAGAGTTCCTAGCTTCCCGTGCCTTTCAATTCACATGGCTGTTCCCTCTGATAATTTTTTTTTTTTAAAAACAGACAGGTAGTTTCAACATAGGAGACAAGTATTCAGACAGATTCCTTGTTAAGCTTTTAAAAACCATGTGCGTGTCCTTACGCTTAACACCATCCTCCCATAATTAAAATAACTACAAGAAAAGGAAAGAACAAAAACCCAGAGTCCACGCTTCGAAGCACTGTGGCCGCGCCCAAGTCACAGCTCGCCAGGAGGTGTCGCCCGGAGCCAGAACAAATGTGCACAGTCCCTTCCAGAGGCTGCAAGGGCACAGGTGCCGCGTGCCCAGGTCGGGGAACTAAATCTAGAGAGAAAGGGGGAAGAGCCTCGCATCACAGGGCAAGGAAAAGCCCTCCGAGAAGAGACACTTGCTGCTGGTTTGTCCGCGGTCCCTGCGCCGCCCTGAGCCACAGGGGCCCTTAGTCGGGCTTCCACACCTCGCCGAGGGCTTCTTCCAGCCTCTGCCTATAGGCTGCATAGCGCTTCTTCAGGTTCTGCAGCTGCTCGTCCTCCTCCTTGTCCAAGATCCGCAAGAAATTCTGCAGTTCTGGGAGGCTGAAGGCTTCCCACTAGGAGAAGGCAAAAAAGAAAAATGCCAGGTGTTCAGTTCTGGCAGGACTCAGGAATGCCGCCCATGAGCACACGCGGTGTGGCTGGGCTCCCCTCCCCACGCTCCCAGCCCAGGGCCACAGAGGTCCCCCCGACGGGAGCTCAGCTGTGTTACCAGCCCTGCTGCCCCCACCTCAGCTGCCCTTCGCCTCCCTCCTTCCTGCCAAATGGTTCTCACAAGACGGGGGCCTCCATGCCCCCAAGTCCACTAAACACGATCACTCCTGATTTGACCCCCAGAAGCATTAGAAACAACCCCACACACCCTCCATCTCTTCCCTCCACTTGGAGTCGTCATTGTCACTGTCTTCTTTCTCATCCCCCACAATCCCTTTAATCATGTCCGTTTTAAACAGTTCTCCAGTCTGTGTGCATTTCTCCATCTCAGCTGCCCCCTAGTGCTGGCCACCGTCATCTTCTCTTACCCTGGAGGTCCTCCTACCTGGCCTCCTCACTCCACTCCATGCTCCCCAAACTGTTCCCCAAATAGCCAGCCTGGACACAGAAGTACCACCATCCGCAATTTCCCTTCCATGGTTTCAGCTACTCATGTCAACCATGGCCCCAAAATATTAAATGGAAAATTCCAGAGATGAACAATTCATGAGTTTTAAATTGTACGTCACTGTGAGTAGCATGAAGAAATCTCAAGCCACCCACTCCACCCCCCGCCCCCGCCCAGGACATGAATCACCCCTTTGCCCAGCACTTTCATGCTGCATCTGCTCCCTGTACATCAGTCACTCAGTAGTGTCCAGGATATCGGACTGATGTCCCACTACTGCAGTGCGCTGCTCACACTACCCTTATTTTACTTTAAAGCACAGGAGTAGTGACGCTGGCAATTCAGATACAACCAAGAGAAGCCATCAAGTGCTTCCTTTCAGTGAAAAGAATTTGGGACTACCCGTGATTTTAGTCATCCATTGGGTGTCTTAAAATGTATCCACCATGGATAAGGGGGATGACCCTCCCATGCTTAGAATCATTCAATGGCTGCCCTTGGTTGTTTCTGCCAAGTGTAAGAGAAGACCCTAAACTAACCTCTCTTCACTGTCCCCCTCACTTACTACCAAGTGGTTTTGCACATGTTTGCCCCTCCTCCACTTTGCCTGGAGAATTCCTACTCAACTGTCAAGTTTCAGCTTAAATGCCACTTTCTCTAAGAAGTCTTCCATGATTTCTTCCCCTCCCTTTCCACCCAGGACTAAGTCTACTAAAAAGCTCTCACTTGAGCCCTGGTAACCTTGATCAAAAAAGATATAAAGCCCTGGCTGGTGTGGCTCAGTGGATTGAGCACTGGACTGCAAAGCAAAGGGTCACCAGTTTGATACCCAGTCAGGGCACATGCCTGGGTTGCTGGCCAGTTCCCAGTTAGGGGTGTGCGAGAGGCAACCACGCATTGATGTTTCACTCCCTCTCTCTCAAAAAATTAACAAAATCTTTATTAAAAAACCCATCATATTTACAAAGCATGTTTACACACATTGCTAATTTGTGACTTAAAACTACCTTGTAGAGGCTTTAGTCCCACACGTCACAGGCTTGAGGACTGAGAAGATCAGGTTTCCCCAAGGTCACGCTGCTAACCCAACAGAAGCAGAGTCCTGGCTCCCTGACTTTTTAACCCAGAAACCCCATTCTCGCTGCATCACAAAACGGGCACCTCGTGCCATTTCCTGTTCCAGACAAAAGACTGAGACCCAGAGCTTGGGAGACTTGCTCAAGTGTCCTTTTAAAGTTGACACTTGATCTACAAGGACAATCTGAAGTGCTTTCTCCTTCAACTGAACTGGCCTAAATACAATCCTCCCTGGAAAGGAAACGGCAAAGGATGCTATACACATTAACATAATTTCTTAATCATCTGGGCAAAGAGGGAAAAAGGGGTTCTACAAAGTGAAGTGTCTTTCCTGGTGCAGAGATTGAATTCCCTTTTATTTCCCTTTGGAGCAAATGAGCCTGGAGACCTTGTTAGTAGCAAACACATGGTGAGTGTCAGCTTTCAAAGTTCAGCGGGATTAGAGGAATTTAGATGTGGAAGGGGCGAAAATGACTCTTTGGGTGGAGATCAAGTACAAGTTTTATTTCCTCCACCTCTGAAAATCACAGACCAATGTGCTGGAAAAGAACGGCATTATAGACTCACTCTAGGTTGACTCTGAACCATTCAAAACCACACGGCAAGCTGCCCTCCACAGCACTAGCCAACCCCTGCTCCTTGAAGCAAACACTCCCTCCCTCTCTTCCCCCACCCCACCCTCCCCCTTCCCAGTGGTAAAATCACTCAGCTAGAGCAAGAAAACAGGACCAGCTGGTGTGTCTACTTTAAAGCAGTAACGTACAATCACTTACCTCTCCAATTTCATGTTCACGGAGAACAAAACTGAGCGTGTCTGTTCTGGGCCCTGCTACCAGCCGCAGGTAGAGTGGATGTTCCCGGTCTGAGAGCTTGCAGGCGTAGACTGGGTGAGGAGACAGGTCACAGACAGAGCACTGAATTGCCCCCTCCGCCACACATACCCACACCGACCCGCCTCATCTTATTACCAGAGGCCCACAGTGGAAAGAACCTATTCTTTCTAGCTGCACAGTAAGAACTGTTCCTTGATCAAAAAGGAAATGACCTTCATGAATGAATTTAAATAGGCACTCGTGCCCCAACTGGCTCACAATTAATTCTGCTCCTCCCTGGAGAAAGCAAGACAAGAAACTTTAAAAAGGATCTGCAACCCCTTTCGAAACAATAAAAACATACCATCCAAAGAACATGAAATCAGAGCTCTAGGAGCAAATCTCTCTGCAAACTAATTTAGAACGAGCAACCACAAAAGAGGCTAACTAGGCGGTCAGCATTCGAGGTCTGGGGGCTTCACACACAGCTAAACGTGTCCCATCACACACACAGGGTGCTGGCCTGGCCTACAGCGTTGAGCGCTCGGCCAGCCATGAAGGTCCTATCTCAGCAGAATCGCACAGCTCAGCCCAGGTGAGCCAGCAAAGAAGCCGACAAGATAAAAATGCCATCAGAGCTTATCTACCTTATTTTGGCATTTCCAGGTACAACTGCATTGTAGGTGCCGATCTCCCGGCAGATGTGAGCTTGCCCCACTCACGGAGCCTCTGGACTCAGAGGTGGGACCTCAGTCCACCCGCCCTTGTATTCCGCAGAGCCCGGCCCAGGGCACGGGCTCACAAAGTGCGCCTGCACTCAGCAACCGGCTGGCTTTCGCCTCCACGCAACTGGGGCACCCCTATCACGTCGGGTCAGTGTTACTTTCTCCTGGAGCTGCTTTAGGCTTCACCCAGGAAAACCAGAGAAGGTAAGTAGTTGACTCCTCACGCAGACACACAGACACCATCTTCAAATGAGCATGTCGGCCATCACTCACTCAATCACTGTTCCCCATCCCTGGTATCATTTTCTGCTCGAATACCTGACCTCCACTCTGTTTCACGCAGAAATTGAATATTCTCTTTCTACCCACCGAATGTGGGATCGAGTGCAGGCAGGCAGACCCCGGATCACAATGTCATCCACCCACTGTAAGTGCCTCTGGGGCCCGGGGCCAAAATGCCCCAGTGGGAAGGCCAGAGAGACAAGCTGAGGAAAGAGAAGAGCCCCGGGCTGTGCCAGTGACATTGGCGAATGTGACGTGTGCAGCAACGCACAGGGGCCTCCCCACCCTCAGGGCCTCAGAGACCGCGAGTCCACCGGGCCGCTCCATGTTCAGATGCGCTTGTAACTGCAAACCTCAACCACAGGAGCATCCTTTTTTGTCCTAGAGAGCATTAAAATCAAAACTACCAAAAACAAAACAACAAAACAAATCAAAGCCATCCCCCGTGCCCATGAAAACCTTTCTCATGCGGATGCGTGGGAGCTCTTCAGATGCACAGCTGCCAGCTCAAAAAGACGGACACCCAGGCGACAGGAGGCTCATGTCACGACACTGGCTTCCAAAGGCCGTCCCTGGCTCCGCTGTAACTGCCCGGGATCACACACCCACTAGCCTGCCTTCTGCTAAGGGGCACCGGCGACAGACAGGAGCAGAGACCGCTTCCGTTGCAAGCGTGGCACATACCTTGATCTTCCCTGTGGCAGCGCTTATAAAGTGCAAACTTGGCAGGGCTCTCGGTCACGAGGAACTTTCTGAGCAGGGCCTCGATCACCTCCCCCACCGTGTTCGTGCTGCTGATGTGCAGGGTGTTCACGCAGCCATTGCTGCTGGGCGCCGGCTTCCCGGATTCCGGGCAGGTCTGCAGGGGTTTGCAGAGTTCCATCTGCACTTTAATGAAGCCAGTGTAAATCCCATTCGAATTCTGAGGCAGGAAGACAAGCACACACTTAGCTGGGCTGATGGTGGCATTTTAGGAAAGGGTAACACCAAAACAAAACAAGGAGATGAAATTATTATTATTATTATTATTATTATTATTATTAATGAGAGAGAGGCACAGACAGACACCGACTTGTTGTCTCACTCGTTTCTGCCCTCACTGGTTGCTCTCTGTATGTGCCCTGACCTGGGATCAAACCTGAAACCTTGGTGCAAGGGGACGATGCTCCAACCAACTGAGCTACCCAGCCGGGGCGAAGACTCTCTTTAGTTGTTTTCTTTCACAGCTCTGTGGCAGGACTTCACTAGAGACTGCCCCTAAGGGAATGACTTCTGAGGGAGGTTAGCACGCCCCAGCAAAGTGCTTCCAGAGGCAAGGTCTGTAGGGCAGATGCGGGCACAGGAGACGGGCCTCCTAAGACGGTGCTGACCCAGGTCTAGACTCACACCTCCGAAGCTGCGTGTGAAAGGTCGGGCCCACGGGCGAGGTCACAATGCGCTGGAGCAGATGCTAACCAAGCCACAAGGCTCATTAAAGCCTGGGGGGTAGGTCTAGGCTGGCTGCTCCAAGGAAATGACAGCTGGGACTGATGACCAGCTATCACACAAAAAAGGAAGGCCACAATCAGGACTTTGAAATACCTAAGTCAACAAGGAGTCAGCAATAAGAAAACAAGCTACTTCCAATCCTGCAGGTCCTCATCATATGTACTAGATTACCAATTTCACGGTGACTCTTTTATACAAACATATCCCACGTAGCAGGAAACACACAATGATGCATTTCAGGCACTTCAAGCAGCAACATTTTTAGAACAAATTCAAGCTACAGGGTGAACTACAGCTATAATATAAGCACTTCTCTTTTTTGTTTTAACATGGTATTTGTGTCTCCTTCCATAGATACATACATTTTTACTAGTTTTAGTGAAGTACAATATTTATACCAAAAACATGCATATATTTGCCCTGATCAGTGTGGCTCAATTGGTTGGGTGTCATCCCGCAAAGCTAAAGGTCGCTGGTTCGATTCCTGGTCAGGGCACACACCTGGTTGCGGTTCCTCCCCAGATAGGATGCATACCGGATGCAAACGGGAGGCATCCGGTCCATGTTTCTCCCTCACATCACTGTTTCTCTGCGTCTCTTTCTCCCTCCCTTCCCCTCTCTCTAAAAGTAAAGTCATTTCTTTACTGTACATATTTAATATACACCATTTGATGGGTCTGAGCGGCCTGCCTTAAGTTACGGTGGAAGTGCTGTTTCAGTTGCCAAAGACAGTAATAACTGTCTTGTCTTCACTTTTTATTTTACATTCCGTACACTTAGAAACAATTTTGCTGTAATGTGTTGTTTAAATAAATCCTCAGGTGTTGTGTGGAAATGACACGGTTAAAGGAGGACATTAAAACCCTCTTTGTGGTCCATTATTTTTCTGCCTTTCCACAGATCACATCATGACACTAAGTCCCTGGTTCAGTCTTGTGGAAAGTGTTCCACGGTGCTTAAATTTTGTGTCTACGAAACCACGTGGAAACTTGCATCTGTGTTCACCTCCAAAGGAGGGGTTGGGATTTTTCTGCTTTGATGAAACTGTTAGAAAAGGAGAAACACCACTGCTGGAGTAAGGAAGAATGATCTTGAGTTCATCTGCCCGCTCCCCTTCCCTCAGGGCCCCGAGGGACTAGTCCTGCATCACAAAGGCTTCGACTTGAAAGCTCCTACCCCGGCCCTGGGGGCACAGGGCTCAGTAGGGCCCGTTCTAAACAGGTCACCCTGTCCCTTGCTGAACTCTTGTCAGGCCACAGTCAATAGACTGAGAGGCAGAGGTCCAAGGGCCTTGGAAACTGGCACCAAGTGCCGGCAGGTGCCTCGAAGAAAGTCACCAAGTGAGTGGGGGGTGGGGGCGGGAAGGGGGCAGGTGAGGCACAGACGGCCAGTCCCGTTGAGTGGAACACAAACGCTCCAGCTTTGCTGTCAGCTCTCCTTTCCTCTCCTGCGAGCTCAGGGCCCCCCCAGCTGCGCCCTGGGCCCCGGCTGAGCTTCAATCAGTGCAGGTACAATGTTGCAGGGGCCTGAATCAACAACATGTAGGAAGCTGAATGTTACATACTTAGTCTCACTCCAGACAACCAGCTGAGGAAAGTCTGAGTTCAATTATATTCCACTCCACTGGCCCAAAACCCTTTTCCTGACACTTCCAAGTTTATTTACACAAGATAAAATGTAAGTGAAGGCCTCATTTGAATCTGCGTTACTGCCCATATGCTAAACAGGCAGTGATTACATTCAATGCTAAATATCTCTGGTGGGTGGCAGGGAGGCACAAAATCTTGTAGAATAAAATTTAACTTCATTTAACTGATTTTGAAGTAAAGGTATTTCAAAATACAGCTTTAATTTGAAAGATGCAGAAACATTTTCCTGTTCTACAACATCTTGGCCATTAAACTTCTGTTAAGTGCAATTCAGAGATTTTAAAACAGATTGTAGTAGCAACAACTTGTATTTGCCTTTAGACCTCTACGGGTGCTTACCAAGGTCATCTTCAACTTGTCTGTGACTGCTAAATTGTATTTATGAACTTTCTCTTTGATTTCCTCTTTGCTGAGATAATTGTGCGTTTCCTTCTCTTTCTCCACATCCTAGAAGCAAAAAAACAAGGCATGCCACACATGAGCAATCATAGAAAAAAATGCAGATAAGCCAGAATTCTTGACACCTGAGACCACTATGACTGACTATGGAGCACTTTACCTTGAAACACACACACAACACACTCACCCTCTCTCTCTCTCTCTCTCTCTCTCTCAATGACACATTCCCTCGCCTCAACTTCCAATGCTCATCCACAACTGTGGATCTCATCCCTTCAGACAGAGGGCTTCTTGAGGGCTGTGTCAAAAACCAATTTGTCAGCAGCTAAAAGCAAGACTTCATTAAACATAATTTTGTAAAACTATTTTTGCTAACTTTCCCTTCTGCAAAAACACAGTTCCCGTAAAGTACCTGCTAGAGTGGCTATTTCCATTTTAAACAATATTTAAAGACACATACCAAAATGCTCTTTGGCAAATTTTATGACCTTTATGATCTTACAGCTTTACAGTATTGCACAGTAGTTAATAAAAGTTAACTGGCACTAATCACTGATCTGTCAAATTACACACAATTACCAGAAGGAAATTTATCTCCCACACGAATCCACATGCCAAGATGCAGTAGTAGCCAGACTTCCCCTGCCCACCTCACCCTTCTGGCCCGGCCAGGACTCCCCCATCCCTGCCTCCCCACTCCCTCTCTGCGGGAACAATACTGCTCTCATCCCTGTGAAGAATTCACCAGCGGCCGATCGTCTCAGAGAGCTCAACCTGCCTATGGCATGGGACGAAGGCTGCTGTGTGAGAGATGCCCAAGCCACAGTGACCCCCCGGAGCCCAGGTTTGCCAGGCGCCTGACGTGTACTGCATTTACCTCTCCCAACAATTTGACAAGTAGGTGCTGTTACTCCAGCTTCCAGATGTAAATTAAGTAAATAAACTAACCCGCCAACAGAAAGCTGACTATTCCGCAGAAATAGTGGAACTCTTCTGAGGCCAGACCCCAGAGTCACTCCAAATGCTTCCTGAAACCACTAGTACTTCCCCACGGTGTCCTCCCTGGATCCCCGCCCCGTCCCCGATGAGCTAATTAGCACTCCCTTATTACAGAGTGGACACTGAGACTTACAGAGGTCAAGTGGCTTGGCCGGGGACAATCCAACTAGTTAGAGGACACCACGCTTAATTTTTATCCAGGTCCTCTACGCTGTTCCCACTACATCGAACAGGTGCCCACAGTTGCCCTGTGGGCATCTGAGAACTTAAAGAAGGGCTGCCTAGTCAGATTCCAACCTGAGCAGCAACTCAGAAAGGATGGAGGGACCCTACGATCTTCAAGACAAAAAGAGGAAGTGCAATTAAAACAGAATGTTCGACCCCACAAATAAAGCCTTTGAAGTGGTGCCACTTTCCCAGAGACTACACCACACCATCCTCACAGCTGGAGACCCTCCAAGCAGGCAGCTGTCCCCCCACCCAGAGCCAACTACTGTTACACCCACACATGCAGATGGGCTAGTTCTGAGCCCACACAGGCCCCAGAAGACGATAAAATGGCTCCTGATGCATTCAGGCCTCAAGTCCTCTGATTCCAGACCCTGAGAAGGGTGAACTGACTATAAATTATTTCAGAAACTTTTGTTTCCACGCGGTCCTGGTGGAGTCTGACGGGCCCGCATCGGAGGAAAAACTCAGGAGGAGCATCAGCACAGGCAGGATGGTCCCTCCCTAGGCTCCCGGGCAGCCTTACTCTCGCTCCCACGGGGGCATTCTGTCTGCCAGCGTGAAACCCCCAACATTTTATTTTACGGTGTCATGGGGTGGGGGGGCTGCTGATTAAAATACCTTTTCAGCAGCTTCATGTCTCTTTCCAAGGAAGTTTAAAACACACCCTGCATCTCTGCTTGCCCTGCTTCCACCCCGTTCCCATGGTATGGGGCGCGACACGGGCAGGGCAGAGGGGCTGTGGACAGTGCCCAAGCCAGCAGGACCCCAGCTCTGGTCCTGCTTGGTCGCCACTGACCCTGCGCTGGGGCTTCCTGCCCTTTCTTAGGCGGTTCCCTCATCCTGAAGGTGCTCCCTGGCCCCCAGAACTGGGTAATTTTACAAAGAGCTGATGCTGTCCTTGCTGGTGTGACTGTCAGGGCCAGACGGTTCCATTTAAGGAATCATAGACACCAAAGACTCAAGATTTAAAGCCTTATAAAATAGCTAATCTCAGAATACTGTGGCTTATCTACTCCCCAGGGGCTTGCCGAGTAAGTGAGAAGCCAGAAGAATGAAGAGGGGGAGGAGGGGTGCGGGGAGCGACTTCGAGCCAACAGGGGGCTCCAGCGGCCAGTGTGGTCAGTTCTTTTTCTCAGTTAAGTGCGTTGGGGCAACACAGGCAGATAACGTTGTAAAATCTCAGGTGAACAACTTCACAAGCCGTATCTGTACAGGCAACGGTGTGCTCACAACTCAAAATCTAATTTCCTCTGGTGCCCTTGCAGTTGACCCCCTATGCCCTCTTCACCCTCTCCCAAGCCCCTCCCCACTGTCCCCATCATTCTGTTGTCTGCTTCTCTGAGTTTCTTTTGTTTGTTCATTTGTTGCCTTTTGCTTTGTATCCCACGTGTGAGTGAAATCACATGGTCCATCCTCTTCGGCCTGACTTACTTCACTGAGCATCAGTGTGATCAGTTCTTAGCTACAGGTTTGGCAGATGCTCACTGGACTCAGGCCCCTCACAGCGGCATTCCCAGGAGCCTGGGGACAGTGGAAGGAGCGGGCCAGCCTGGGGAGAGGTGCTTCCTCTGGCTGGTCTGCACGCAGACAACGGACACAGGCTTGTGTAATAACTCAGAGACTAAAAACCCAGGAAGAGCTCTTCCAAGGCTGAACCCTTGTTGTTAAAAGATCCACTGGAAAGTAAATCCAAGAAGAAGCTAAAACCTAAAAGACTGTGATCCTGCATTTTTTTACATTGAGATAGACAATTCTAAGTGTCCAACATACGGACTTGACATATGTGTACATTGTGAAATGATCACCGCAGTAGGTTAATGCCCATCACCTCATACAGTTATGATTTTCTTCTTCTGATGAGAACTTCTAAGGTCTACTCTTATACGATCCTGTAGTTTTCAGGGTCTGATGTAGCATTTGCACACCAAGGCCTGCTCACTGAGCAAATATTCGCTGGGCTTCTACTAAGCACTGGGCCCTTGCCTGGGCGTGGGTCATCGCCTGCACCCTCGCGGCACTCACCGTCCAGCAAAGGTAGAGTATGAGTGAGGAGCACCAAGGAATAACTGAGCCCAGCTTCTCCGAGTGAAGAAGTCCAGCCACAGGGGGAAGACACGGGCATCACAAACTCAGGCCCTCGAGTGGAGATCAATGGTTTCATTCAGCGTCAGAATTGGAGAAACTCTCCTGATTTCGAAAACTTCCAAACTGTGTACCTCTTTAAAAGAGACCCCATTTCTGCCCTGGCCGGGTGGCTGTCAACTCATATACCAAAATGTTGTGGGTTCGATTCCGGGTCAGGACATATACCTAGGTTGTCGGTTCGATCCCCCATTGGGGGATTGGATTTGGGGGGGACGACACACCGAGACCTCCTTTCTCTCACATGGGGAAGAATCTGACTGCCCTTCCACCAAATACAAGGCCTTTGGGAATGCAGCCATCTCAGCAGGAAGGAGGTGGGGAACCTGGGAGCCAGAGGCAGAAGAAGGTACAATGGGCACCAAGAATGAAAGCCAAGAAGACAGAGAGGGGGAAGAAAGAAACCTGTGTGGCCCTGGCTAGGTGGTTCAGTTGGTTGGAGCATTGGCCTATTCACCAAAAAGGTTGTGGGTTTGACCCCTGGTCAGGGCACATACCTAGGTTGCAGGTTCGAACCCCAGACATGGTACCTGCAGGTATTTCTCTCTCACATCAATGTCTCGCTCTTTCCTCTCCCCTCTCTTCCTCCCTCCCTCCTTCCTTTCCCCTCCCTCTAAAATAAACAAACATATCCTCTGGTGAGGAATAAAAAACCAGCATGGGGGGCGTGGAACAGATAAGCAGTGCACACCGATGTTTGATGGAGAGAAGAGGAAATGGCATGGGGTGCCGCCTGTGAGTGCCCCAGTTACTGTTCTTGGCAGCCGGGGAGGGCATGGCGCCATGTCCAAGAGAGTTCATTTGGGAAGTTGAGGTCATCTTTTTTTATAAGCCACTTTTCTTTTATATTCCCCAAACCTTTCAGCTTCTCAGAGGGCAGGGCTCTTCTATGCAAAACTATAAACACTCGACTCTTCACTCCTGTTTTCATCTGGCAAGCCCTCGAGGGCTGCTCTTGGGTTAGCCTCAGTTCCTGGGTGGGGTCACATCCCCGCTCCCCTACCCCCAGTGAACTTGCTCATAAGGGACACGCCCTGCCTCACAGACACCGGGGAATCCTTGTGCAACGGGGCCTGATCTCGTTAGAACAACTCACAAATCGAGATCTCCCAGAACATACCCCTGCAGACATGGGCAAGGGGTCTGAGAATTATTTATACTCTTCTTGCTAACTTCTCTGTCATTCCGAAATCATGTCAAAACCTTACAAATTTAAGGTTAAAAATACAGCAACAGCAAAAACCACCAACCAACGAAACACAAAGCCACCATGTCTGTGTTCAGAGGAGCACACGAGGGGACGAACATGTCCTCACCACTCCCTCTGCTGCCACCGGCCGGAGGCACGTGGACACTGAGGTCTGAAGCACAGGTCTGCCATTCAGCTGTGTGACCGAGGGCAAGTTATGGAACCTCTCTGAGCCGCAATTTTCTCACCTCATTAAAATGTGCAAACCTTTACAGACTTTATAGAATTGTTAGGAAAGTACAGTACAATCTATTATTCAGCAACTACTTGTTGAGGGCCTACTGGTACTGGCTCTGTGCCAGCACTTAAAGCTGGGAAGGACAGCTGTGGTCCCTGCCTCTCACCTTCCCTTGGCTGACAGCCTAGTCTGGTCTGTCTTCCTCCCACCACTCTGCCCACTTTGGGGTCGGTTTTTCATTGTTTGTTTTCATCTTTTGGGTTCCGCACCACAGAGCTCTTTAAGAAAGAAAGTTACTGACCCTTTTTTAAATGCAAATAGCAGAGATCCTCTGAGTGGGAGACAATGTAGGCATAGTGCCTGGTGGCGGGGGGCACCATCTCTCCATTGGGGGTCCCACAGCCCTCACATGGAGCTGCTCAGACTCCTGGCCAGCTGTGAGGTCCAGCCCGGGTCAGCGGGAAAGCGTAAACCCACTAAAGCCAACAGGTGCTCGTGCTTTCTCTGAGTGAGGCTAGATGCCAAACCATGATTCCTAGTTCTCCTGCCATTCAGAGTCCTGTCATTTCTAGTCGTAGAAACAGGCGCTCACCTGCTGATGCCTCAAACTGGTACTCGGGCCATATACACAGAACATGTGCCAGTCTTGGGTACAGAGTAAAACATCAAGCACCCGTCATCCTGAGGCTGCATGTCCTTCGGGCAGGGGCCCCTCTGCAGATGGAATTCAGGGATAGCTTGAGTGGAATGGAGTCTCAGTAATGGCTCCTTCAGAGGCCTTCCTGCTAGGCTCTGTTCCAACAGAGACATCAGACACTAGGACTAAGATTAAGACTCGAGGACTAACTTTAACAGAAAGTCTCCTCTGGGAGAGATCTTTCCACGGCAACTCGGGAGGGACCTACAAGCAAACCCATGCGGGGCTGCACTAGAGCAAGGCATTAAGCACGTCGTCTTCAGGAGCTCGGGAGCAAGCTGTTGAGGGGCTCGGAAGAGACCTTCGACACGTCAGGTTAGACACTCCTGGATCAGATTTTAAAGTGTGATTAGCAGGAAAAAACTGTTCTGAGATGTACTTCAGATATGGAACCCTGTGATGAATGCAGGAAGGGCTGTCGTGCGGAGCTAGACCCGCAGAGCCCTCAGAGGGTGTTTTAGGCTGGGAGTCGTTTTGCTCATCCCTCAGGATTGTGTCTGGGAAGGGCCGCGGGGACAGGTCTGTCTATGCCGTGGGTGAGGTCTATTGGATGTCCTCCACTTTCCGTGCTACAGAGGTTACAGCAGGCAGGGGCGCCGAGGGGGCCCAGAAAGTATCCACAAATAAGGATCTGCATTGCTGGTACACGCGGCGCTATCCAACAGCATTTCCTATGTGCAGGGTTGGAAACGTCCTGAATCTACGCCGTCCAAAGAGGAGCCACAGTACACGTTGGCATCTGAGCAACTGAAATGAGGAAGCCAATTTCAAATTTCATTTAACTGTCGATAACTTAGAAGTAAACAGCTGCATGTGGTTTGTGGTGCTCTAGTGGACAGCGCACACCCAGAACGTGACGTGCACAGGTACGAATGAGGCACGAGGGAGGGAACACCCAGAAGACGGTGATGGAAAATGCTATGTTAAAATAGAAGGGGCTGTCCTAGAGCAAACAAGATTCTGTTCCTGGAGGGAAGGAGCCAGAACAGTTGATTCTGGGGTGAGTGCCGCTGCTGTTCTTGACCTTAAAAGCACAGTGTGCTGCGGGCTGCTGTGTTCTCACGGTACCAGCACTGACCGTTGGCGAGGGCCACGTCCAGGGACGCTTATCTTGGTGTCCAGCCATGGCATGCTGATTCATCCTGTCCACTCTAGGGTTTTTCCCCTGCCAGATGGGAAGGTTTTTCTTTTTCCTTTTTTTTCTTAATGGCAGGATATGGAGCTGGGGCTCTATCTCCACTTATGTGAGGATTCAGAGACGCATCGTGCCCAAATTCAGCTTATAGGCAACTCTTCCAAGCAGCCCCCGTTTGCTGTTCATGTTTCCAGGAGCGAAGAAAAAGGTAGGGCAGAACGCAACGGTTTCCTCATTGTCCTTCTATCAAGAGATGCGTCACTGGTATGTCACGGCAGAAAAGGGAAACAGGGTGGTTGAGAGGACCAGAGCAGCACACACAACACTGACAAACCGAAGGGCGCCTGGCTCCCAAAGCATGCCCCGTGGGACACCAGTCCTCCAGGATGGTCTACAGCCAGAAAGGGCACTACTACTGCTGCTGCTGCTGCTGCTGCTGCCCCTGCTCCTCCTTCCCTCCCACTGCTAAAGGCTCTGACAGGTCCTGCAGGTAAGAAGCCTTTGTAAGCACACAGCAAGGAAACTGTAATAGCGTTACAAGTGTGGCATTCATTAATTATATATAAGGAAATGGGTACATTATACAGGAACAGATATTTCTTTCCTTATTAATTATTCACTTAGTGAGTGGTTTCTGTATTCATTAGGGGGTATTAGCAAACTCAAAGCACATATGTTGAACCTGACCATTTTAAACTCCTTTGTGCCCAAGGCTACCTGCTAAACAAAGAGAACAGCAGAAGGGAGCCTAGGTGGTGTTTTAGATAACTTCTAAAAACAATGGACTTCAAAAACAGAACTAGGCAGCACCTTATAAAGATGCAAGGCTGCACTAGCCTTCTCTCAGACGCACTTGGGAGAGAGGGAGATCAAAATGTGCCATGTACTTACTGCCTTTAAACTAACTCTTCAGCCTCATCCCTACCACGTATATCCACCCTTCCACGCAGTCATGCTTAACTCTCCTCTGAGAGAGCCATGTGCATCCCCCACCCCACTCTCCCCCATGACCACCCCACCCAGGAAGGTGGCCTAACCCCAACTGCCCTCACTTCCCTCTCTGTCTTAGGAAGCCCTATGCTACCCCATCAATGCGGACTGAGCATCCACAGCACCTCCCATGGTTTGCTGTTTCTATGTGCACTCCTGCCTCTCAGCAAACCAACAGAGGTTCCCAGTCTCTCCCTCCCAAGCACTCTGCTGGAGCTGGCTCGGCGCTGCACACGAGGAGGGGCTCCACTCCTGCCCAGTGTCTCCATCTGGCCCCAGAGCCCACAGCCGCGAGACTGCACTTACAACCCATCCTCTCTTGTGCCTCTTATCAATCCGCATGAAGTTTTTTGTTTGCTTCTCAAAACTGAATGAATCTGCAAGGGCACACAAAAGGCCTTTATAATCCCAGATACAAAGTTTTATACGCTTCTGTTATCCATCTGCACCATCAAAGAAGAGAGTCCTTCAAAGCGTGCCCCTTACATACCCTCACACACCCGGGGCAGGGAGAGCAGGCACAGGCCCAGCATGTTAATAAGATTAATTGCAGTTGTGATTCACATTAAAAGAGTTTCATCTGGGCCTTGCATGACCTCACTTTTCAAACCCCCCAGTTACCAGTCCACCATACCCTATATGGTTGTACTTCAAAAACTGGGTCGCGTGCCAACAGTCAAACAGCCACTCACTTGTTTGGAGCCAGAAAACAAACTTGGAGGTGGACCAGTCTCCCCAGAGTGCCCCAGCTTGAGGTCCCAACCTCCAGGCATACCAGATTACACCCAGACTTAGAAATCCCAGGTTGACAAGTTTTCAAAGGCAGTCAATTAAGATGCTATTCATTTCTGAAAGGTGATACATTTCATGACTGACTTAACTTTCTTCAAATTCTAATGAACTAGGTAACAAAGAAAGGAAAGATTATTAGAGGCCTCAGAGCTAAACACAGCCAAATGCAGCCAATCAGCATTGGTACTTAGAAAAAGAATGTGGCAGGAGGTGAGTCAGCACTCTGTCTACCTCAGCCCACCTCTCTTGAGGTCTCAGAACCAACTGATTCCTAGGTTTTCAAAATCAGGCATCTCAGTTACTTTAATTATGAAGAGAGCACTGAGGCCCTGGCTGGTGTGGCTCAGTGCATTGAGCGCTGGCCTATGAAGCAAAGGGTCACCAGTTCAGTTCCCAGTCAGGGCACATGCCTGCGTTGCAGGCCAGGTCCCCAGTAGGGGGCATGTGAGAGGCAACCACACGTTGATGTTTCTCTCTCCCTCCCATCCCCTCTGTCTAGGAATAGATAAATAAAATCTTTTTTTAAAGAAAGAGTGAGAGAGAGGGGGTGGCGGGGAGGGGCTGGCCAGGCAGCTCAGCTGGTTAGAGCATGGTCTCTACAGCCAAGGTTGCAGGTCTGCTCCCCTATCTGGGTACGTACAAGAATCAACCAATGAGTGCATCAATCAGTGGAACAAGTGGATGTTTCAACACTTCTCTCAAACAATAAATTAAAAATATATTTTAAAGAGAGCACTGGACTTTCAGTAATAAACTTTCTAAAACTCTATACCATCCACAGCACTATCCCAATCAAGTACCTACAAAGTAAGTCCACCGGGTATTATGAAAGTTAACTGGAAAAGTAAATACAAGAAATTGCAGGGAAGCCAGGAGGAAAGTAAGCCCAGCACTACGATGCCAGGCCCGGACACAATGCCCACCCTAAGGGCCTCCAGCAGCCATCTGGTTCTCCTGCTAACAGCAGTTACAGCCGTGGCTCTGGAGTCACACTCCACTAATTCAGGGTAGCCCAGAGATACCAGAGGCTCCTGCAAAGGTCAGAGTCTGAAGGTCAGGCCCACCACATCCTTTATGGGACCTTTGAACCCTGGTGATAGGGGCCAGCTCTGAAGGCAGGAAATGAGCCGGCTCATTTGGAGGTGAGCCAGACAGGAAGCACAAAGGAATGCTACAGCGACCAAGGAGGACCCAGGTGGGGCCCATCTGGGCAGCTCGGCAGGCTCCGGGTTGCTCCGGCTCCACCAACAGCCGGAATCTGAAAGCAAGGGCGGAGGCTTGCAAAGAGACTCGCCACCTTGCTAGCTGAAACCTGATGTGAACAGAGGCCAGAGTCTTGGGAAGATTAGAAATGTCTGCAGACCAGCACTCCAAGAAAAATGATCAGAAGCAAGCTTCTCTGAATATTATCTGACGTCTTCTTCCTTGCCAATTAGAACATGGAGTCTAAGTTGCCACCACATAGTAAAAGGTTTTAAAAGCAACTTAGGTTCTACGTTTTCAAGCAACACAGAGTTATAAAAAGGGGAGATGACATCGTACTTGTTCAGGATGACAGTGCCCAGGGAGTCAGCTCTCTCTCACACCATGGCAGGCACCGCATGGTGCCACGGGAGCAGAGAGACTTGTAAGCCAGACGTCCAGACCATGGACTTTTTTTTTGTATGTTTTCAATAGACAAATTTGAAAGTCTGAAGGGGGCCACAAGAAGTTAAACTGGTTTCTATCCCTCTTGTTCCCACTAATTCAATCCACCCGCTCTCCCTGAATTCTCCTCCCGTCCGGCCCACACTCCACTCATGATGGCTCTTTCGATTAAGTCTATTCATAGCCTTTACAAGGCACAGCTGAAGTACCGAGTGTACAAGGATTCATTCTTCCGCGGCAGGCAGTACATGATGAAGAACAAAGAAAGACAGCCAGCTGCTGCCCTCCAAGACAGAGAGGTCACCTGAGCAGCCATTTCTTTCATAAGGTGCAGCCCACGGTGTTGGGTTTATCTGAGGAATTATCTTCCTCCTTCCTACCAAGGTGAAAGTACTCTGGGGTAATTAAAAAATATGTTGGAGCAATTCAAATAAAAATCAGGTGGAGGCCTGACCAGTATGGTTCAATTGGCTGGGTATCATCCTGCCAAGGGAAAGGTCGAGGTTTGATTCCTGGTCAGGGCACGTGCCTAGGTTGCAGGTTTGGTCCCTGGGGTTGGGATGAGTGTGAGAGACAACCAGTTGGTGTTTCTCTCCCTTCCTTTCCGCCTCCCTTCCCCTCTCTCTAAATAAATAAATAAAATCTCTTTATCAAACCAGGTGGATTCATACCTTAAAGGGCTGCACAGAAGGAGTTTCTAAAGATACTCTTTTCTACAGAAATCATCTCCTGCCCTGCATCTTCATTGCTGATGGGGTGAGAAACACAAAATTCCCAGGAAAATGCCAGGGGCACAAGGTTGGTCAGTCAGAGGCTCTTGGTCAGTCAGGCCACAAGCAAAGACTAGAAAGGGAGAGAGGCCAGGAAAGCAGACCCCCTGTAGGCAGAATCCCCAAGGGCCTGACACCCATAGCCCAGCTCTCCCAACTCACTGAACCCAGCCAGAGGCTTGGGGGCTCACTCCCTGCCCAGACCTTTCAGGGGTGCAGGCAGGGCCCAAAACAAACACTTAAACCTTATACTCGGATGGGGGGAAATTATCTTTTCAATACACCTCCCCCATTCGGCTTCACTTTCCTTTCTGGTCCCTCTTCCAAAACCCAGGCAGGCAGAACTAGCCAGCCCAACTCCCTGGCGGAGACTGAGGAGGGGCGAGGAAGGCACGCTGCCCTTACTGAATCTTATCAAGGCCAAGTTCCAGAAGCAGCACCACGCCCTTCCCAACTTGACTCAGAATCCTTACAAGAACACTGTAATTGGGTATTACTCTTCCTCTGTTTTGTAAATAGGAAAATGGGGGTTTAGGAGGATTACATGTGCCCCAGGCTGAGTAAGGTCCTCCGATTCAAAAACCAAAAACCAATTAAGCCGAGGAGGAGGTGGAGGAAAGAACCTTAGATAAGAACAGGGAAAGCGGCCAAGACCCTGGGGTTTGTGCAAGGCTGGCTTCTGGAGGCTTAGTTGTTCTGGTATACAATATTCAACCTGAATTTTGGGACGGTGAAGTGCTAATACAACCAGTGATTTACTAGAGAATTATTAGTCACACCAGGAGCACAGAGAATCAGTTTAACAATTAGAAACTGTGTGATGCATTAAGGAAATAAATACCTTCAGATCTTAAGAGGGACCCCCTACGTGAGCTGGTTACATGAAGCCTACAGCAGGGGCTTTTAATTGGAAAACACTGCGAGCAGAATCTGTGTATCAGGCAGGACAAACTACAGGCCCAAAGACTGGAAGAAAAAAACTCCAAAATGTTAACAGTGTCTATGACTGACTGGTGAGGTGTGAGATGGTATTTTTCTTTTTCTCTACCAAACTTCTCCAAAGTCTGTATGACTGATTGTTCATCAGGAAAAAAGTAAAATCTAGGAAAGGAAAAAAAAAAAAGACTTTCATGTATAAAAATATTAAATTAAAAAAACATTCTTGGAAACAAAAGTAAACCCAAAGCAGTTCAGCACTTTGCCAGAACCACTGAACACCCTTTGATGTGCCGACCGCACCTGGGGGGGGTAGCCCGAACGACCCCCCGCACTGAGAACAGGGGGCCCCAAAGCTGTGCCTCCTCCTTCACTTGACAGCCAGCAGATGCCACTCACAGAAACCAACGTATGGAAGACGCTGGGGAGCAAACCAGAGAGGCTCCTCAGCAAAAAAACGAGCCCTCGTGATCTGGGAAATAAAAGTCTGTTTTGTTTATTTACTTTTAAATCATACTGCTATTGCCAAAAAGGAAAGGCGGGTATTCTTTAACATCGCCCCCTCGGTTCACCAGTTTACAGATGCCACCACCGCCCTGCAGTCGCCAGGTCCACATCTTCTTTGTTATGCAGGAGCCTCTGTGCTGCTCCTGTAACCCGGGGCCCACACGCCCTGCAGCTCTGTTTTCCTCCCGGCGTGCACAGGAAGTCCAAGCCCCGGAGGAAGTGGCCTCCCGCCCCACCTTTCCTCAGTGCTGGGGGTCAAAGACCAGCAGGTCCCACCCCCATGGCCCAGGTCAGGTCAGTCCAGCCGGGGGACAGACAAGGAAAGCTGGAAAGTGTGGACAGGAAACCTGCTAAAATAAGATGTGAACTGCCGTGGAAGGAAAAAAAAAGAAAATTAATGAACGTTAGCATCAGGGTCCTGAAGGGAGCGTGGATGAGTGTAGCGTGGACACAGCCTCACAGCTGCCCTTCACTAAACTAAATGTCTGGCCCGGACACTCGAAGCAGACACTGAAAGGGGGGCGGGGGAGGGTGTCCCCACACAGTATTCCACACAGGGTGCGCACCTGCATGGAGCTGCGTCTGTGAAACAAGTGTCCCTGAGGGCTCCGGGTGGCCTTGTCCAGTACATCTAGGGAAGCCTGAGGGCAAGAAGGCCTACGTCACATTCACAAGTTCTGGGGCTGAAACCTCACACACAGAGATGTGAGTGTTTAGGCCACCAATTCCCCTACCCAGGGGCTCTGTCATGAAGTCCTCTAACCTGAATAATGAAAAAAAAATGTTAAAACAGCCACTTAAAGAAACTCCTACAAGAGCTGAGAATATTTTGAATCAAAAGGTACTTGTTTCCCAAGGTTACACAAATCATGTTGTTCAACTCCTGATTACAAAATCATTTCCAGGTGTAACGCAAGTTTTTCTAGGGTATGTGTGGCATGTAAAATTCTTTCAACTGAGGAGTTTAACAACTTTTTTTCCTTCCAAAAAGATCAAAATTAAAATAGTCAACTTCCAAGTCCCACTCCGTTGAGAACCATCCCCCTGGTCACCAACTTTTCTGAGGCTCCAAGTCTAGATTAAAAAGAAAGGAAAGCCCTGACAGATGTGGCTTAGCTGGCTGAGCGTCGACCTGCAAAGCAAAAGGTCGCCAGTTTGATTCCCAGTCAGGGTCACAAGCCTGGGTTTCGGGTTCAGTTCCAGCCCTGGGCACATGCCAGAGGAAACTGATCAGTGTTTCTCTCCCTCTTTCTTTCTTCCTCCCTTCCCCTCTCTCTAAAAATAAACAAAATCTTTTTTTAAAAAATAAAGTAAAAAAAAAGAACATCGGATTGGTAAACGCCCCAGGCTGGCTGGGTGATACCCGCATTACTGATGAAGACAAGGAGGCCAAGTATCGGGCCCACGGTTGTGAACAGCAGCGAGAGCTAATGCAGCCCTTCCAAGAGCCCTGGAGGTGGAAATTTTACCCCTACTGTGCAGGTGCGTGAACCAGGGCTAAGGTCACAGAAGTGGAATAGGAACACAAGGCCTGGCCAACTCCAAAACCACGCCCTTTCTATTCATACCAAATAGCCTCTAGAGCCCAGGAGAAAAATCTGTTGCCAACTAGCTGTGTGACGTCAGAAAGTACATAACAGGTGGTTTTGTTTTTGTTTTTGTTTTTTTTTACCTCTTAATAGGGAAGGAAGGTTCCTCTCTCCACCCACCAGTCTCTCTGCTCTACATAGATAAAGGTCTGGAAGCAGAAAGGGGGCATGCTTGCACAGCCAGCCCCTCCCTCTGTCCTGACTGGGGCGGGGGGCGCAACCACCGTTCTGCTCTGACCCTGCAGGGGGAGCTGTCCCCATCAGCTTTACCTGTTATCAGTAATAATGGTAAATTTTGGTCTCCCTCTCCCCTACTCCTGTCTTCCTTCTCAACTGATTCAAACTCAGGTGGGGAAAGAACAAAATCTGGTCTTCCTTGAATACCCCAATACCTGTAAGATGCAGACCTTTCTCAGAAATTCTATTAGTCCAAAATAGAAGTTATGACTCCCTTCTCTTAAGGAACTTGTAATAGAAAAAAGCACGCGCGCGCGCGCACGCACACACACACACACACACACACACACATTCTGAACGGAAAAACATTTTCAGACACTAACAAATGCAAGCTGTTAACAAGTGCACCTCCTTTCACAAAATAAATGCTCCCCAGCTGAGGCAGATACTTATTTTTGAAAGCACACCTTAGAAATGTCCGATGCCCTCTGGGACTCAGGCAGAGGAAAGGCCAGTGGTGGCTGCCCTCCCCACCTGGTGGAGACACTCTTATCGGGCTTCTAAGCCAAGGGCTCTGCCACCACGCCCTGACCCTGTCGACACTTCCAGCCACTCCCATCTCAACCAGTTTCTCCCCCACTTTCTTTTCTGTCCCCACTTCCCTGATTTTCCTGTGAAAAGAAAGGTCTCTGTGTGTACACCACTGATAAATTATATTTTCCTTTCTTTCTGTCTAGTAAGTAGGCCAATGTTAGCATCTGACAAATACTTTTTAAGGCCTAAACATTCAGCAATTAGTTGTGAGGCGTGAGAGAGAACAGTGAAGAGGGTGCAGGCTCTACCCTTGGGGACAACAGTGGGAGTGAACAGCGGGGCTAAAGAGGAGCAAGTGACAGGTGGCACAGGGGGGCCCGGCAGAGGAAACCTGGCACAGGCGCCCTGGAGGAGACAGCACCTAAGCTGGAACCTGCCTCGGACATCTGTAAATTCTTCTGTGAAAGATAAAGTCATTCCTAGTTTGCTTCCTTCCCCTTGTTATCCAGAGCTCATAAAACCAGAGAGAAGTAGCCAGAGCACCTAATGGAAGGCTTTAGAAAACCAGAATAGACAGCTCAAATCAGCTAATTTTAGACAAAGAGAAAATACTGTAGCATGCTACTAAAGAGTATTTTTAGAGTCTGTTTCAGTGAACCATTATGAACTTCTCAGTAGAAAGGAAGCAAAAGAGAAAAAGAAAGAAAATGTTTTCAAATTTATTATGAGGAAAAATGGTTTTCCTTCTTGGCGCCTCATGTTTTTCATCCTGAAACAAAAAAGTAAGCAACTGACATTCTGTAAGTAATTCCATTCTGTGCCTAAACACCCCAAGTATTTGCTTTGTACTGGTGGAAGAAAGTGGCCTGCAGCTGCTCTTCCTCACTGCGTATCTTGAGCAAACACAGAAGAGCAACAGGCAACAAATGAACACAAAACGGTGCATTTCTTTCCCTCCCCAATACCACCCAAGAACTGCTCCAGCATGTCCTAGCTCAAGGGCAACCTCAAGTCTTCCCTAGCCTCTTACCAACTATCTGACTAACCAAGCCTGAAAACCAAACCAGATTTCAAAGTTTAGGATGGGAGGTTCCAGAAAGCTCAACTTTCACCATGCACAATGGCACCTACTTATTTTCTGCAAAAATATGTCAGCCTTGAGGATCTTGGCTACATCACCCGATGATGCCCTGCCACTCCTTTCTCAGATCTGGTTCTCACTCAGCCTCATTTTCCTGAAACTCCCGCAAGGCACCAGATTTCCCCATCCCTGGCTTGCTGCCAGTCGGTGAAAGTCTGCAAGGAAGGCAAACATTTCCCACCTTCAAATGCTCACTGCTATTACACACTGGTTGTGCCGTTCACCTTTTTCCCATTTACTCAACAGAGATCAACGAGTGCCCGCAGCACCATGTAAGGTGCTCTGAGAAGACGCGCAGACGGCCCCTGCTCCTCCTTAAGGAGCTCAGTGTGCAGCTGGCCCGAGTGCTCAGTCTCAGCTCTGTCTGCTCACGCCTGCTTAGCTCCCGGGCCTGCGTTAGACAGTCGTGTGAATCACTGGAGCTTGAGGTTTTACAAACACAGCCCCTCCCGTTTTCCCTTCTCTTGACATAAAAGAAGCTTGAACCCTGTACTTTTAAAAATGGATTTGGGAATTAAGGTTTCCCCATCTTCTGGGGATGGCGACTTCTTGATCAATAAATCTTTACTTACTTCAAACTCTGACATTTTGAGTGTGTGCCTTTCAAACTATCAACATAAGGACTTTGGACGGCTAACGAGCGTAGAAGAAAGGTCAGATTTAACAGTGCTGGCTGGTTTCTTCTGAATGACCTTTCATTCAGCACATACGTAGTTACTGCGTGTCAGGTGCATGTGTTTTCTGCCCTCAGTGGTTTAATGCCATCCCTGTATACGGAGTGAACTTCATCTATTTTTGCAGAACCATTTCTAAACTGCAGACATAACACTCTGCCACTACGTCCTCAAGCATGAATCTCTAAAGTGTAAGGACATTCTCCTACATCATCCAAACACCCTGTCATCCCTAGGAAAACCAACAATAATGTCTTTATATCATCCAATACCCATCCCATACTCAGAGTTCCCTACCCATCCCAATAATATCTTTCATAGCTCTTTCGATCCAATCAAGGCCCTTACACTGATTTGCTAGGTGTTTTGGTCTCATTTTTAAACACTGAAATCAATATAATTCACTCTGTATTCACTAAAATGTCCACATTCAAAGAGGAAATAAGCAAAAATATAAATCATGTTCCGTTCTAGAACTTAATTTTTCATTTAATTTTTCATTTCCAGTTAACTAGAGTATCAGTCACCTCAAAACTTCTAAGTTGCTGTAACGACAGCCAGCCGCTGGTCCCCCACCAGTTCCCAGCTGCCTGGACAGCCTCCATCTATACCGGGCATCCCAAAGGAAAGGCGACTGAGACACAAATCACTAACATCTCACACCCTGCCCAGGGTGTTGGTGACCAAACTGTCTGTTGTGTTCTCCAGCCTGTTTGCTTCCCTGCAAACAGGCCACTGGCTGGACCCCCATTCCTATGGGAGCTGAGGGTGACCAAACAGCAGTAACCCAGTTACTTCCCAGGTGAACAGATCAACTTAGAAGAAAGCCAAGTTAGAAACTTCCTGGGACTTTTCAAGAACACTGTGCAAATCCAGCCCAGTGCCACTTAATGAGGGCACACATTCTGAGAGTGCCTGCCATTAGGTAGTTCTGTTGTGGTGTGAACATCAAGCACACTGCAGAAACCTAGGTGCTAGAGCCCACTACACATCTGGCCTGCGCGGTACAGTCTACTGCTCCTGGGCCTCGGCCCGCGGCGGGTCACCAGACGAAAGAACGCAAGATCGAAGCCTACACAAAAACGCTGTAATCAAGAGCCGCAGTAAACACACAGGTAAGGGGCTGCTGCCAGTGTGGCGTGGCATGACGTTTTGCAGCATACTTTTCTTTATTTGTCATTCTTTTAATCCTCACCTGAGGATATGTTTGATGACTGCACAGGGAGAGAGGGAGGAGTAGGGGAGAGAGTGAGAGAAACATCGACGTGAGAGAGAAAAGTCATCAGTCGGGATCAAACCCGCAACCTAGGTACGTGCCCTGACCCTGACCCTGACCCTGACCCTGACCCTGACCGGGGGACTCAAACCTGCAGCCTTTCGGCTTTGATTGCCTGGGCCACCCGGTCAGGGTGCAAACTTTTTTATAAGTAGAACGAGTACACTCTAAAATAATGAAAAAAAGGATAATATAGTAAACATATAAACCAGTAACAGTCGTTTATTACATTCTAACCCTACAGGACCACCTTCGTGTCTGTGGTCCCTGGCTGACGGCAACACCACTGTGCAGTTCAGGCCTGCACACCAGACTTCTGGGGTTCCACCCAGGGCATCCAGAGGGCGCATCACTGTATTCATGGAACACAGATGGCTGTTGTAGTAGCTGAAGGGCGAGTGTGAAGATTGAGAAACAGAAACCGCATTTAAATTAGAGTTGGGAGCGCCTGTGGGCAGAGCCATCACGCCCGACCACCCCTCGTCAAGTACCCCAAACAGGAGAAGATGCATCATATTTTGCCAGGTGTAAAGAGCACTTTTTTGCCCAAGTTTTTGAGGGAAAAATAAGGATGCACATTATACAGAGGTAGTACTAATTCCATATCTATACAAATGTTTTTAATTCTTTTATTTACACTTATGCATTAAAAGTGTAACTCTAGAAAGCAGTAACGATATCCGTGAGCAAAATAATGCCCTGGAATACGATAATTGGTTCTGTTTCTATATATAAATAAATAAATAATCAAATTAAAAACTTAACATGAAAGCTTTTTTTTTTCCTGAAAGTTTGGGCCAAAAACGTGGGTGTACATTAAATGCAGGAGCACATTATACACAGCAAAATGCGGTACTTTCCGTCTCCAAGAGGAAGGTGTTTGTCTCCTCAGCTACTGCAGCAGGAAGGAGGGTCTCTTCCTCACCTGGCAACTACTCAGCCAATGAAAAGCCACCACACCTGAAACCTTTCATTTCATTAACCAATGTCACCCCTATAAATTCAATGAAAAAGGAAAAACAAAAGGAAAGCAAATACATTTCAAACCTCCAGTTTCCTCCAATGGACTCCTGGTTCACAACAGCCCCTCTGAGCTCCCTCTGCCCCCTGGACGGGGCGTGGGTCGCCATCACACTGCACGTGCCCCATTACAAGTCTGTGTTGCTCCCAAACCCACGTTGCTGGAGAGGTATCTGGCGGTCCATTTCCTTAAGGTCAGCAGGAGACGTGCCTTCTGTCCTGCAAAGCGCTGAGCTGATTCCAAGAGAAAGCTCTTACTGCCGCCTCTGTGAGCAACCTTGTCACTGTTGGGGTCATGTTATCTTGACCAACAAAGAGTGGTCTTTTAACATTAACATTTTTCTCTCATTGCTTGCTGAATCTCTTAATCTCACTCTAGCTTCAGTTTCTTGTCAGCAAAATGAATGTGGCAGGCCACTCCAAAATAGCCCGCAATGGCGTACTGATTATTTTTCATTAAAGTTACGTAAGAAACTGCCAATGCAAGAACACTCTGACCTCTCTGTGTCACTCTGAAAGAGAGTGACACACCTCCCATTTGAAAGGTACGCTCCCTGCTGCTACCTGGAAGCTAAGAAAAAACACACCCTTATCACCACAGCCTGGGAATCCAAGGCCATAAAGCATATGTAAGCACAATGTGTAACTCCTTTGGTGATTTGCCCAAGCCCAAACTTTGCTGAGATTCCTCACCAGTGAGCACCCAAACCTAAGTTTCTTTGTCCTGCCAATTCCTCACAATGGATCGTTTCTTTGTGCAGAGGATAGAAAGCTGCCTGGTTTTGGGCCCTCACTGAGCATCACGTTATGATCCCCAACCATATGTATTAAATTGGTTTCTCTCCTATTAATCTGCCTTATGTCAATTTCAGTATTAACCCAGCCAGAAGAACTCAGGGGCATAAAGGAGGGGGCCTCTCCCTCCCCAAGAGTAACGAAGACTACAACACACAGCCCTTCACACCGTCTGTCTGGCTGGCTACCGTCATCATTACCGCCTCTACTGTTACCCATCCATGGTATCGACGGCAAAATTGGACCTCGGTTCTTGAATTCGGCAAAGAAAGAATTCAGAGCCAAGAACTCAAGTTCTACAATTTCCCTGTAGGCTCAGGAAATGAGTTACAGAAGCAAAAGAAGGACCCTTAGAGCTTAGGAGAGAGAAAAGCAAAGATAACATGCCTGGGAGGAAGGTGAGGGAGAAGGAAAGGGTGCAGGTGTGCTCCCAGAGGGAGAGGCACAGTGGGCCCTTCTTCTGGAGGCTTTAGAGGCTTTAGAGGCCGGGAGCTTAGGGGAGGGTCTCAACAGAATAGCCACCAGCTTTAAGATGATGCACCAAAATGAGATTTATTCCCCTGACTTCATCTGCCCTTGGGCGTGTTTGGCACATTTGGCACTAATGGGATTTTTGTTATCTCCCTGAGTGGGTGGATTTACCCTCTGGTTGGGGAGAAGAGTAAACCATTTAGTGCTTTTCCATGTACTAGATGGCTGTGAATGGCTTGGACATTTAACTACCTCTCTCAGTTTCCCTATTCCACCTGTCCTGGCTTACTAGCCTGTCTCAACTACTATTTAATTTAATGTTATTGTTCAACACCAACTTTAAAGTTCATGTTTAACAACATTAAATTAAAACCTAACATTAAAAATTAATGTTGCCCTGACTGGTGGGGCTCAGTGGGCTGGGCACCGTCCCGCACACAGAAAGGCTGCTGGCCGGATTCCCGGTCAGGGCCCAGGCCTGGGTTGCGGGCCAGGTCCCCAGGTGGGGCCTGTGAGAGGCAACCAATCTCTAGGTTTCTCTCTCCATGGATGTTTCTCTCCTCCTTTCTCCCTCCCTTTCCATCTCCCTAAAAATAAATAAAATCTTTTAAAAAATTCATGTTTATCAATTGGGCGATCTGACTGATGGCTCTCTAAATCAATTATTAGGAATGTACAAACTATTTCTGATGGAGGCCAAATCAGATTTCATTTTAGCATCTGTGTGCCATTTAATCATCACAACCTTGTGAGATAACAACTATTTCACATGTGAGAAAACTGAGACGGAGATACCAATCTGCCCAAGCTTTATACAGCTGGCTGCCAGGCTGCCATTCTAGCCCAGGTCCAAGCTAAAACTTGCCCCTACACTTTATTGCTTTTCTGACTTTAGATGAGTTACTTCACAAAATACCATGACCAAAAAAGAGCCCTGTTATCGCTTAATTTTGGATCTCTGATTTTTTTAAATATTTTATATATTTTTAGAGAGAGAGGAAGGGAGGGAGAAAGAGGGAGAGAAACATCAATGTGTGGTTGCCTCTTGTGCACCTCCTACCGGGGACCTGACCCACAACCCAGGCATGTGCCCTGACTGGGAATCGAACTGGCAACCTTTTGGTTCTCAGGTTGGTGCTCAATCCACTGAGCCACACCAGCCAGGGCTGATCTTATTAGGCAAAAGAGGTCATTCTAATATTTTCAATGGAGACCTACCATTAAAGTGACCAGTGACCACTGTTAAACTGAGGTACACATACTGTTCAGGGAAGTGAAATAATTACCAACAGCTTCAGTGAAGTTTTTGAAGTGAAACTGTTCATGCCAGAAATGAAATCCACGTTCCTTAAACTAAAAAGCATCACTAGGAAGTGATGAGAAACTGCAGGTACAAGCCACATAGAATAAGCTTGAATCCCTGAATGAATTTTTGCACTTTCCAAAACTCAAATTTAATCACTCAACAAGATATGGCTAGAGTTTAAGAAAGCGCTGTCTAGCCCTGGCTGGTGTACCTCAGTGGATTGAGCATGGGCTGGGAACCAAAAGAAAGCGCTGTATTTTCCCCTGTTAATCAGTATATACCACACCTTTACTAGATTTCTTATCCTCTTCCCTTCATCCATGCACATTTTTAGAAAACTGACTATGCTTTGAGAATGTTTCTTCTTTTTTGCCTGTGTCACTAAATAATAACACAAGACGCTTTTGTTACACACATTTGACCTTCATTACATACATTTCCCAGGTTCCTGCCTTAAAACTTATTCCTCCAAAACAGCCCCGGGGTGAAAGGTGGGGGGGGGGTGCGGGGGAGATGAGAGATTTGAGCAAAGAAGTACAAGTCTGGGGAAGACTGAGGGGAGGGCAGTCAACATTAAGTCCATGGTCCAAACTTATGTAATTAATGTTTCTAGCCTTGGGCATTTTTTCCAAGAAAGTGGCCCCTCCGATTTCTATTTAAAGCTTTGAGTTTTATAACAGAAGGCATGTAATATCTAAACAGTACTAACATTATAGCTAAAATTTATTGAACGTTTGACACTATTCTAAACACTCTCCTTGTATAGCCAAAGACCACACACACACTCTCTCTCTCTCTCCCCCCCCCTTTTCCCTCCCTCCCTCCCTCTCTCCCCCTCCACACCTCCCCTCTCTCCTCAAACCAGGAGCCCTCATTCCCAGCCAGGGATGATCGGGAACCCACCTCCCCCCAGAAACACCACGCCAGCGGCAGTGATCACTTGAACATCAACAGAGGGTGAGTTCTGGGCTCCAGCTGGAGCGGTCAAGACCTACTGCTAACCCGAGGGAACAGCATGCAGCGGCACTGCAGGTGAGACATGGCATTTCCCTCTCCCCAACACACACACACACACACACACACACACACACACACACACACACACACACACACACACAGTGCGCGCACCCCACTATCTCCTCGATGCTGAGTACTTGCCACGGCTTACTCTATCACACAGGTTAGGCATTTATCTTGTTTATTACTGCTTCCCCCACAAGAATCTGAGCTCCCTGAGGGCAGGGATTTTTTTCTGTTTTGATGTTCAGCACCTAGAGCAAGGCCTGGCACACAGCCAGGCCCAAAACCACTTCTGAACGAAAGCAACAAGCAGGTGTCCGTGTGCACAGCATCTACGGAGACAACACTTTCTGAGCACCTGCTCTGCATCAGGTAAATCAGATCGTGCCATCTAAGAAACGTTATTGCCAAGTACACACGAGTAAACCCAGCTGAACGTGTCGCCGCCACAGTCTCCCTGAGTAGTGGCTCAGAATCCGAACCCAATGCGTCTGCACAGAAGGTGTTGACTGTCAAGCCCCCGACTTTGACGCAAACCCTAGGAACACGCTCGCTAGAAAGGGGTTGCCACAAGACATTCGGTTCAGCAGAACTACAGGATTTAACGTGTAACAAATTCAAAGCAAAGCTCCTCAAGTTCCCGGGGAAAAAGATAGGAGGCTGATGGGGTGAGAAGGCCGGGTGACTGACTCCCAAGCCCTCCAAGATCAAATGGCCAGAGAGGAGGCAGGGAAGGGTCTGCCTCCACAGCCCCTGACAAGTGCTCCACAAAAGTGTCCCCAAACCACAGAGGGCTGGTATCATGGCAAAAGGCAAGCCACAGGGACGAAGCTTGCCCAAACAAAACCAACACTGATCTCCAAAGAGACTGCCTGAAAGGAAGAGGTTTTCCAGAAACAGCGCCATTTTTTCTAATTTCCAAGACTTCTGCATTGAGAACATATTTTGTTAGTCATTGCAAAAAAGAAATACCCTTTCAAAATAAATTTCCCAGCTTTTATAAGGAAAAACAAATGACGGCGTCACCAACTTTCATTTTGAAAAAATTCATCCTACTCTGTAAAGGTCAAGAAATTAGATTATGGACAAAATATTAACCTTACGTCCAAAATGTGATGCTGTATTGGCCCCTAGTATCACCAAGGCAGGTTCAGGCAGCAGCTTCCTCACAACACTGGCCAACACACACTCCCCGGTATTCACACCCCAAACACAATGAGCCAGCTCTTTAATGGTTTCCTTAAATGCTTACTGCCATGGCTTCTACATGGAATGATTAATGATAACGGAATCACTAATAAGTGGAAAGAAAGAAGTATCACTTTTAGTGCAATTATTTTCTAGTTTTCTTTTTCAGGAAAAAAAAAAAAAAGAGGATTTATTTCCAGAAACATTGTTAACAATTCTTAACATTTGGTTTTTCTAAACTTCCTTTCAAAATCTGCTATATTCTGGCCCTGGCTGGCGTAGCTCAGTGGATTGAGCACCAAACCAAAGGGTCGCTGGTTCAATTCCTAGCTGGGGCATGTACCTGGGTTGTAGGCCAGGTCCACAGTTGTGGGCACATGAGAGACAACCACATGTTGATGTTTCCCTCTCTTTGTCCTTCCCTTCCCCTCTCTCTAAAAAATAAGTAAATAAAATCTCTCTTTAAAAATCTGCTGTATTCTGAACTGGTGCAGTCTCTCTCCTCCCTACCACGGAAAAGTAACGGAAAATACAGCCTCTGATGACTTTTATTATGAACTTCACAAACAAACCTCAAATCAGAAAAGGTACTCCATAAGAACTGATCCCCCCCGCCCCCCATCCTAAAGCCAGCTTTTTCTAAGATGCTAGGTCCCAACTCAGAATTCAGCACAAGAGTTAGGAACCCAGTTTTCCAAGCTTGTCCAAGTTGGTTTTTGGCTTTTTCATTAGTGAGAATGGCCACAGTTCAGGCTTAACTTAGGTGAAAACCAATCTTATCAGGAAATTACTCTGGATCTCAAACTGTTCCCAAAATATCACATCTTGCCCTCACTTCACCTCTACCCCACCTCCTTGTCCCCTGGGCGAGTAACTTACTCCGCAGATAAGACCGCAGATAAGACGCCTCTGAGAAGGGTCCTGCTGTGAAAACATCTCCAAGAGTTTGACGTGTGTTTTGAAAGTAGGGTCTCCGAGCTCCTGGTCACTAACCCACCTGACTTGGATGCTTCTCTTCCGTAACTTATTTAACTAATTCTTACTTATTTATAATACTGCTATGTTATAGAGCAAATGTCTGTGTCCTCCTGAAATTCCTAGGTTGCATCCTACGTCCCAGTGGGATGGTATGAGGAGGAGGGGCCTTTGGGAGATGACTAGGTCATAAGGGCTCCATGCCCTCCTAAAAGAGAGGCCAAGAGACCTTGGGCCATGGGAGGACACGGCAAAAATATCATTGTGACCAAGGAAGCAGGCCCCGCCAGGCACTAAATCTGCTAGCCCCTTGATCTGTAACTTTGAAAAGAGCAGAACGAACAGTAAGACATAAATTTCTGTGGTTTCTGTGTTCCTCAGTCGATGGAACTTGATTACAGCAGCCCAGAGGGCTAAGACACTGTAAACACGGTCTTCTGCTTACAGACAAAACGTGTGTCTGTATTCTAGTCTCTGCTCTACTGGGCGGCCCCGCAGTCCCCGAAGGAACTCACTTGGTCTTCTCCTCCTGCCTCCGGAAGCAGCAGCCCTGGTTTACCTCACCCTCATCCTGGTGGCTCCTCACGGGACTGCAGTTCCTCTAGAAGCACGGGGACTTTTTCTCTACAAAAAGTTTTTAGGGTATAGACCAGCCTTATTCCTCTCGAGAGGCTCTGTCTTTTTAAAGAGTACATCTGCAGGCATCAGATTTCACCACATGTTGATTTTACTACTTTAAATTAGGCTTCCAGACATGTCACTGTCGCCCACCAAACACCACCTAAATAGTGCCACCCACACATCCTAGCACAGATGAGCACAACACGATGTGATGAGTTAAGCAAATGCTGTCTCCCCACCTCCCCAGTGCCAAACTCGGTGTCTGGCATCGAGAAATGCTCCGTCCGTGAGGGCTGGCAGGAACCTCCGCGGGAGTTCTGGTTGTCCCTCACACTCACTCAGGACAGCAGCAGACACAAAAAAGGTGCCCAGTCTGGTAGAGAATCCCAATACCCTGTCCCCTCCCCCTTTCCTCTATGTGATTTTACTCTTACTTTATTTTTCTTAATTGTGGTTAAATACACATAACACAGAATTTACCACTTGAACCTTTTTTTTTCCAAATTTAATATTTCTTTTTTTCTATTACCACTTAGTCCCCTTCCACCCCCCGCCCCCCAGCAGTCACCACGAACCGTTTTTAAGTGTGCAGTTCACCCGCAGGAAGTGCACTCTACAGCTGGGCGGCTACCTCCACCACCCACTCCAGAGCTCTCCCATCTTCCCCAACAGAAAGTGCCGTCATGAGACAATGCCTCTTCCATCCCCCCCCCCCCCCCCCACACACACACCGGCCTCCAGCCCTGGCAACCACCATTCATTCCACTCTGGTCACTGAATCTGGCTACCTCAGCTAGCTCACGTCAGTGGAATCAGGCAATATGTGTCCTTTAGTGACCGGCTTATTTCACTCACCCTAACATCCTTAAGGTTGATCCATTGGTAGCATGTGCCAGAATTTGGCTCTTAGACTACTGCTTTCTTGACAACCTAGAATGGTCTGTAAATTCAGGGGCCACTATTGGCCATCAGGCAGGCAGGCAGGCCAGCCCATTTCTCTGCTTTCGGCCAGAGTGGGCCTTCCGCCTGGTATTTCTTATCTCTGGGCTTACAGACTCAGGCAGTGTGAACGACTTTCCCCTCAACCTTTCCCCACCACCAGAAGATAAGAGTGTCTGGGTTATCTTTCATTTCAACTGCTTTGGGAGATCTGGAGAATGGAAAAAGGAACATCGGCAATCAAACAACTTTGGGGCCTTCTCTGCAGTGCAAACTCATGAATAAGACCCCTTTTTAAAAAAAAAATCATTGTTGAGCTATAATTCACATACCATAAAACTCACCCACGTGGAGGTGTACAAGTCAAGGGTTTTCATATATTCACAAAGTCGTGCGCCATCTGGAAACCCTGCATACCCATTAGTCGTTCTGCCCCCTCCTTCCCATGAACACAGTCCTAAAGTTTATATCTAACTGATAGTCTTGCACTCCTACATCTCCCAAAATACTTAGCAAGTACTTAAAAGTCCAATAACTTGTCCACTACCATCAAATGTAGATATACATATACCATAAATCACCTCAAAAATAATCCTTTCCAGTAAACGCTGTGTTCAGAAATGTTATTACTAGGCACATCCAAGGTCTTGTCCTAATACCTTCAGATTCCAGTTAGGATTAAAAGAATGAATGATTCTTAAAAAAACTAGATGTATGTCCCTAAAACACTGACGTTCTCCAGAACATGCCCAGGCTTCACTTCGCCATCCCCGGCAGGGGAGCCTAGATCTGCCCACCTGTTGTTCTACAGATTCCTGCTTCTCTCCCACCAAAACCAATGCGTCCAGGCAGTATGTGTGTGTGTGGGGGGGGGGGGGGGGGGGGGGGGGGGGGGGGGGGGGTTGGGGATGAGAGGGCTGTTAAATCCAGATGCTACGTCCTCTTAAATGAAGCAATAGCACATACTTAGAATATCACATACCCTTTTTTTTTTTAAAGGATAGATTATTATCATCAGAGAGAGCTAAATACTAAATAAAACCCTTTGGGCACTGTGTCCATTTGGAAACTTCTGTGGGTCATATGGATCCACACCATATACCAGTGCTGCTTAGGGGAAGGCATGCGCTTTGTCCAGTTTCTTTTTACTGAATTGGTGAAGGTGACACCGGTTAAGAATTACACTCTCAGCCCTGGCTGGTGTAGCTCAGTGGATTGAGCTCGGGCTGCGAACCAGAGGGTCGCCAGTTCGATTCCCAGTCAGGGCACATGCCTGGGTTGCAGGCCAGGTCCCCAGTGGGGGCCAAGTGAAAGGCAACCACACATTGATGTTTCTCTCAGTCTCTTTCTCCCTCCCTTCCCTTCTGTCTAAAAAAAAAAAAGAATTACACTCTCAGGTGCACAATTCTATAGGACACATCACCTACAAAGCAGTTTTGGATTACTGATCACTTGGGAAGAGATTTTTCCTGGGACAGGTCCTGGTGTCATCTGTTGTGAATCACAGCATAAGTATTGTTTTAAGAGCTTTCACAGAACTTAATGCAGTAACAGAGAAGAACATAACTGATATTGTTTACCTGGAAAGAAGAGAAGGCCATCTTGGTGAGTTTGTTCCAAGTGGAATATAGAGGGTTTGTTTGTTTTAAATATTTCTTTAAAAACTTTTATTGTATTGTGTTCACCGCCCCAAGTCTCCTTCCATCGCCATTTACCCCCCTCTACCCTCTCTACCTCCCTCCACCCCTAAGTTTTAATTAAAAATTAGACTGTTGGCAAGATTACTGTGCAAAGTAGAAATGACTCCATCCAGTGCCACTAAATCTATTTTAGTGGGACCAGAGTGGGATGACAGTGGGGAGGAGAGAGGGGGACCGGCAATCTGACACTGCAGCAACAACATCCCTTCCCAAAGCACACCTCCACCAACCGGGGGAGGCTAGGGTGGCCTGAGCTGGATCATGGTCACCATCCCCAGACTCTGCTCTGTGGAGGCACTACTGGCGGGTTGTTAGAGATGCCAGGACTTGGAACATAAAGAGAATTACACACTGAAACAGTCAAAGGTTTCCAAGTACCACGCAACCATGAAATGTAAGTATGTGATTACTGTGGTAGCCCTGACATAATTCTAGTAACTCTCCTAGAATCCGAGAAGCGAAGACAACAATGCATGGAGAGCAAGGAGTCAGTGTAATGGGTGGGTTCAAAATAGGCAGGGGGAGGTTAGGAACAGTACAGGAAAATGGAGAAACCAAAGAACTTATATGCATGAACCATGAACATGAACTATGGGCCAGTGAGGGGAGCCAGGCGGAGGGGGACAAAGGGGGAAAAAACTGTAATAGCATAATCAATAAAATATACTTTTAAAAAATGAGTAAGAAGTCATCATTCATGTCAGTATCGGACGCTCCCTTAGTCTGAGGGCTGCTCAAACACCAGCAGGGCAAATAAATTCATTCGCCTCCTCTACAAACGGATGTGACCGTGGCCCGTGGACGTGTTAAAAACAAGTCTGAGTGCCTGCCGTAACCCCCAAGCTGCGCTGATGCACACACCAAAAGATGCAGGCATTTAAAAATGGACAGCGTGTCTTTAAAGAAACCACAGATCTGGTTCTATAAACCACAACAACAATATATCATGTATTCATAAAATTATAGCATTCAAGTAACCATAAGACTGCAATGTTTATTCTGCCATCATAACCCAGCCCTCTGATTTATAGCTAAGATACCACTCTTCTTCATCCCTATTCAATAAGTGAAGAAAAGGAAATCGCTGATACCTAGAAAAGCATGGTAATCTAATATCTAACCCAGGAGCCTGTTGCTGTAATTTCAAAACTGCCTTAGCACTTCCAATAACTCCAAATAAGAATGTTTAACAATTTATACATAACAATCACCAAGTCTACAATTAAACATAACTTAATACATTCTTCTCAAGGTACCATGGTCATTATTACCCTTTCTATTGCCTCTCCATAAATCCTGGTAAATTAGGTCAGCTGCCGAAGATCCTGACATTTAGCCAGCACTCAAAATTGAAAAAAAAAAGGGGGAGAGAGAGGAGGCACTGGAGAGAGGCACAGCCTGTTGAGAGACTGCTTTTTCTATTATTAGACTTCAGGGTCTGAATTGTTGTAATGTATCCTTAATAAATTAACTCTGTATCTGGTTAAATGGCACTTTCAAACACCAAGCTCAAATCTATGTATATCAACTGCAGCAAAGCATAGAGCAAACACTTCTGGAAGCTAAATCAGTATTATTGGCATTGGAGGCAGAAGGCAGAGAACCGGCCATGCAAACTGTCTTACACGCCCCATCGCAAAGTTTACAGAAGTGACTAAAAGTAAATACTCAGTGCAGGGACTTTCCAATGAGTGACATATATTTTAAGCAAAAAAAAAAAAAAAAAAGTGCAAGAATCAATATGAAACATCCAAACCAACAAATCACTTTAGTGGAACTGCTTCTTTAGGGTGCAGGAAAAGGCAAGAGCCCTAACATTCCTTTCCTAGGGGTGAAAAGGAAATTCCTTATTTTAGCATGCTGAGGACAACTCATCAGTCAGGCATTGATTAAACATCAGGATTTGGTCTTATCTGTCAGCTCATAACTGAATGCATTATGAGTCACATGACAGAGACACCCGGCAGGGCTGCCTTGGCCTGGCTTTCAGACACTGCTTCCTCTTGTGCTTGGAGAGGATCAGATTTGCTTATTAAAATGGCAAAATGACTCCTGGGAGGGTAGGCCAGCCAGCTACCACAGTTAAGACTCACAGGCTCAAAGAACAGGATGAATCCAGGATGAATTAAAGGTACACTTAAGGTCTATACCTGGGATCCCTCCACTCTCCCTCCAAAAAACAACGCAGAAGGGCATCCTCTACATAACAAGAAAAGACCACATGGTCCCACTCTATTTTATGCTGGTCAAATGCTTAAATTTGGGGATGCTTTATTCGAAGAGCAATGCTGGCAAAGAAGAATCATTTCAAGGGGATCGGAATGAAGGCTCTGAAAGCTACACAGAGTGCACTGAGGATGCTTCGTGTGGGGATGTGAAAACTGCCCTGATAGTCATGAAGAGTACCACACGTAGGGAAGACTAGTCCAGTGCGACCCGCAAGGCCCAGTCTCTGAAAGCTATACGAGGAGACGGTTGGCTTATTTCACGAAAAAGCTTTTCTGATCCTCAAAGTTGTCCAAAAATGGCTGCCTGGGAAGTTGGCAAGCTCTTTGGTCTGGAAGGGTTTAAGCCGGGACAGCATGACCACTTTGAAAACAAGACCTTTTGGAGCCATTGAACACTGCTCCCTCGGCTCTCAAGACAGCAGTGTCTGTCTTCTGATTTCCCTGCCCCTAGCTGCGTCCTGGAGGGGCACCCCAGGCCCATTTTCGGCTCTGACTTGTACCTACAGGTGGGGAGGGAAATTACACTAGAGTAAGCCAAGGCACTTTTAAAAATCCAGATGGCTGCCTCAAACCACCAATCAAATGTGCAACTTGAGGCACAGACTCCATGCCCTGCCCCATGGCCCAACCTCCAGTGCTCACTTTCCAAGGCACAGGTCAAATGTCTCCTACACAAAGCTTGGGACCATGACAGCCACCACACCTCGTCGGGACCTTCCCCTGCACTGTCTGTGTCGTGGTCGGCCAGATAACATTTCTAATCTTTAGTATTACACACAGCCCCCCTGAAGACTAGACCTACTTCCCTTCATTGTTTTCATACTCCTCGAAGGCACTGAAAACAATTAACCTTGGGAATAAAACAAATATAAGCTTCATTTATCTTTTGGCAGGATGAGGGTGAAGGAGGGGAAAGCTCAGTGAAAGAGAAATTGTGTTCGTAAATGGTAACTATGTAGCGATCTATCATTCAGTTAATTACTGACAACCTAGTAATCATAAGGAGGGAGTCTGATTTTGTCCTTTGTGATTAGATAGACTTAGATTAAAATTCCAGCTTCTATACTCACTACCGGAGAAATGTGGGCAACTACTGCACATCTGAGGGTTAGCTTCCTCACCTGTAAAGTAGGAATAGTACCCAGGCCTCAATGGCTTGTGACGGAGAGAAACGAGCTAGTTAGTCCCTTAGCACAGAGCCTGACCTGGAGGAGGCCCTCCACAAACACAGTGACTGTCACTGGACCATCAAACTTACTGGATTCGCAGGCATTTTTCTGCTGGGCCCTTGACTCCAATTCAACACAAAAGAAGCAGAGAAAGGGGATATGGAACACTGATGATCCCTTCCAGAGTATATATAAAGTGATTTTTTTTTTAATACTTCAGCATGAAAATGAGATGGGAAATGATGAGTCTCTTACCCTGAAAAAGCAAACAGAGCTGGACTAGACTGCTGACAAAATTGCCTGAAAGTAAAAGACAACGGGTAGGGTCCAACTCCTTTTTTTTTTTGGTTGTCACTGAAACAACTACTACATCTGAGTAAGTGACTGAGCAAAGACTTGTGGCCAGTTGTGTGTCAGTAATTTATATAAATCCATCCAAGTCACACCAAACATCAGCCTGCTCCCAAGCTCCCTGTCGGAAGATGCAATGAAAATTCAAACATCTAAAAAAGACTGTGCGCAAACATACGGAGCAAACGAGCTCTTATGCATTGCTGGTGGGCCTGCACGCTGACCCAACGCAGCGGAAAACACAATACATCCCCTCAGCCCCCTTTTCACAGGGAACCCATGCCGAGACCCCACAGGACGCCCGAAACGGCAGGTGGCACTGAACCCTATGCAGAGTGTGCTTTTTCCTGTGCATGCAGGCCTCCGAAGGAGTTTCACCTGTAAACGAGGCTCAGTGAGAGATTAACAACAGTAAGTAATGAAGCAGAGCAACCCTAACACAGCATGATAAAAACTGTGAGTGTGGTCTCTCTCCCAAAGTATCTTATTGTGCTGTGGTTGCCCTTCTGGTGACGCTGTGAGATGACACATGGCTACGTGATGACGTCATGTGAGGAACTCAGAATGATGCACAACTTAACCTTAGTAATTGTTGACTCCTGGAATTTTCCATTGAATGTTTTTGGACCACGGTTAACCACAAGTAACTTCAACTTCACAAAGCAAAACTGCGGATAACAGGGGGGCTTTCTACTCAAGTCAAACATGTGCCCACCTTCCGATGTGGCAACCTGCTTCTAGACACGTGCCCGAAAGAAATGAGGGCGTGTGTCCACGGAAAGTCGTGTACCACAAGTGTGTTCAGAGCAGCTTACGAGAATTCGGACTGAGCAAAACAGTACAAACACTGGACAGCAGTGTTTCATCTTGGACAGTGAGATGTTGCAGAAAAACTCTTCTTAGGTTACTGTGCAGCTCCGTCATCACACATCCTTAATCCCTAAGAGTTAATAGTCATTTCTTTACTTCATTTTCTTTTCTTCCCCAGTTCCCTTAAATTATCAGTGCCTTTGTTACTGGTTTAAGATTTTTATTTTTATTTTTAGAGAGGGAGAGGAGAGGGAGAAAGAAAGGGAGAGAAGCCTCGAAGTGAGAGAGAAACACAGGTTGCCTCTCCTCCGTGCCCCAACTGGGACCAAACCCGAAACCAAGGCATGTGCCCTGACCAGGAATCAACCGGCGACCTGAGGACGCCATCCAACCAACTGAGCCACACCTGTCAGGGCTGCTACCAGTCTCTCAGAGTTCACTTCTGACTAACGATGTTAACCACCTGCCATGCATTACCAATGAAATGCCATTTTTTCGTTATTTTACTGTGGTGTTTTCCATCTTTTGGTTGTACAGAAGTTGTGTATTGAAATATAATCGTGTTCTTTTTTTAAAAGAATGTTCAAAGCAGCTGCAAACAATGCAAATGTTCATCAAGAACATAAATCACAGCGTGCGCACACAACAGTAAAGGGCTGCTGACACAGGCGCAGCGGGCATGGGTCACATGGCACTGTGCTTGGCAGGCGGTGTCGGCTGCAGAGAAGACCTACGGACTGCGGGAGCTCGTTCACGTGAAGTTCAAGATGAGGCTGGTTATTTTATGCGGATCTAAATCAGAATATCGGCTCTAGCCGAGGGGTGAGATTACTGACCAGGAATGGACAAAAAGCACTTTCTGGGTGACAGAAATGTCCTACGTTGTCATCTGTGTGGTAGTTGGTAGCTGGGGGAGAGGAGAGGAACACATGAAGCTGCCAAGTTAAGATTGGTTTGTTTTACTTTATACTAGTTACACCCCCATTTTTAAAATGCAAATATATACACAAATAAAGATTAAGAATCTATGTCTAAGGATACAATATGCCCTATTCTTAACCATAGAAATAAAAGATTTTTTCTTTTTTCCTTTTTTTTTTGGTAAGAGATGAAGGACGGAAGGATAGTAATAAAAAGTTTTACTTAATTAAACAGAACATACACCTAAAGCACACAAACACTTTCAAAATAAAAATATTTTTAGAAAGGATAACTTTATCTCTAACGTGCTCTCTCCTATAAATGAGTGACAATAGGACTTCTTATGTCATAGGGCTGCCTCATGATAATGAAATAAGATTAAAAAGCACTTAATACACAACCTATCCTTCAGGTAATAATACCCTAATTCAGCACCTATACATTAACACAGTACACGTTCCTCACTTCACAACTGTTTGACATAATGATCCATTTCCTCACTCCCTTTCGGCTCAACCCGCACAAAGTCTCAACCCAACAAGGCGTTCAGTATTTGTTCTGAACACGGAGAAGCTGCCCCCAAGCACGCAAACCAGGAGCAATGCCACCTGCACCCGAAATACTGCGCTGCCTACACTCACTTCTGCCGCCAGCGTATACACAGACCTCTGGCACTCCAAGGTATGCTGGGGGTGAGAATAGGAAGGCCACAAACACCCGAGGCAATCCTAACTAAAATTTAGAACACGTTTGTTTATATTGAAACAGATATTAAGAAAACTACAGTATTTGCTGTGACTGCTGAGAAATCCTGAGCTTTCAGAAGCTAGTCACTTCAAGCCCTGCTCCCTGCCCCCTGTCCCCTACCCCACCCCCACCCCCTCAAGGGCTCCTTGGCGCTCTCCACCTTTAATTCAGGAATGGCTGTCACAGCATGGGCGCAGGAAATGTGAAATTCCTGGCTCTCTACCTCATAAAGCTCTAATCAAAGTACTGCTCGCTTTTATGCAGTTTTAAACTGATGACAGTGCAGGCTATTTCCGTGAATTATAAACACCATTCCATCTTGCTTACTACCCTGCTAAGTATTTATTTTCAGTGATGTTAAGTGTAAAACTGAATGAACAGGAAACTACAGTTAGGAAAAACAAAAATACCACAATAAGATGAACAAACTATGTACGACTTTTAAAGGACACCCTTAGGAAGTTTCATTTCTATTAAAGTGTTTTTGACCCAACAGCATGCATGCCACAGTGAAACGTAACTTTATTGAAATAATTAGTCACCAGGAACTTTAAGTGAAACTCTGAGATAAAGTGAAAAATCAAGTTGTTCTTTTTAGGATTAGCCTGCCAATAACCTGTGGATGCTTTTACCCAAAGACTCCAGAATAAAATTTTTATTTTTTTGCAACTACAAAAACAAACAGGACAATTATAGGAAAGAAAAAAAATAAACACAGAAGCAAAGAGATTATCATATCAACCAGATCTTTCTAGTTTTTTTTCATATTTAATAATCAACCATACATGCTGTTTTTAATGTTTTCTACATAAAAATTTCATGACTATCTGTATTGAATACCATTGTTAAAGAATAAAAGTGGCAGTTATGTAGGATGAATACAGGTAGGTATTGTATAGCAATCGGCTGTAATTAATAATATTGTACTGAATACTGGAAATAGGCTAACAGAGCAGGTTTCAGGTGCTCTCACCACACACAAAGTACACTACACGAAGAGATATGTTAACTAGCTTAATTGTAGTCATCATTTTACAACGTATACGTGTATCAAACATGTTGTATATTTTAACGCACGTAATTTTTATTTTTTAAAAAGTATATATAGCACTAATGTTTAAAGTATTTACTATGTACCAGACACATTCTAAGCTATTCACATGGAGTCACTTCTTTAATATTCAATAACTCAAAACAGCTGTTAGTTACAATTATCAACTTTTTTTTTATCTTCACCTGAGGATGTTTACTGATTTTTGGAGACAGGAAGGGAGAGAGAGACATCCATCAGTCGCCTCCCATACTCGCCCCGGCCAGGGATTGAACTTGCTACCCTTCAGTGTGCAGGACAGCACTCCAACCAACTGAACCGCCCAGCCAGAGCTACAATTATCCGTTTTATTAAGACACCTGGCCACACAACATGAACGTACTTAATGCCACTTAATTATAAGCTTAAAAAGGATTAAAATGACAATCTTTATATTATGTATTATTTTACATTAAAGAAGAAAAAAGCCCTGGCTGGCGTGGCTCAGTGGGTTGAGTGCTGGCTTGCGAACCAAAGGGTCACTGGTTTGATTCCCGGTCTGGGCACAAGCCTGGGTGGCAGGCCAGGTCCCCAGTTGGGGGCGTGTGAAAGGCAACCAATGGATGTGTCGCTAGCACACTGATGTTTCTCTTCCTCTCTTCCTCCCTCCTTTCCCCTCTCTCTCTAATTAAACAAATAAAATCTAAAACAAAACAAAACGGGGCATTTGTAAAAAAAAGAAAAAAAGAAACTCGCCCAAGGTCACACCGCTCTAGGCAGCAGCAGCAGCAGCATTAGATTTCAAATAGTCTGGATCCAGAAGCTGTTTTTTTAAGCACTGTTTACTGCTGGGCCTTTAAACTGTTTCCAAAACAATGCTTTGATGAGCCTTCCTGTAAGAGATCTTTTCATGTATCCTTGTGTTTTGTTTTTTACAGGATAAGTTTTTAGAAACAGAATTGCTAGGTCAGAGGATAAAACAAACAATTTAAATAACCAGGTGAGCCATCAGCCATGGCTCATTTTGACCACCTTACAGGGAAGCCTAACGCAGTAGCAAAGAGCCTTTGCAACAGGTAAACTGGATAGCTGCAAACACAGGGACAAGAGTCACTGGTACTGCAGAGTCACAAAGGACTCTGGCTACACACCACTGAAGAAATGCTGCTATTTGCCAACAGATCAACCGCTTACATGTCCTTGGAGGCATTTATTTCTCAAACCCAGTCTTGACAACTGTGCAGACACCCAGGAACCTACATCCACAGGATTTCTCATTTGTTCTCAATTTCAACCATCACCTGCTTTAAAATTCTAAGTCCACATTAGTGGAAGAGGGGACGGAGAAGAATGTAATAGGCCCTCAGAAGCCTCAGAAGAGTCAATTAGTGATCTACATTAAATCTACATAAATGCAAAGTTCACCCCTTATCACTTCACCGTACAGGGCAAGCTCGTTCAGGTTGCCTTCTCTCAACAGGTCTGTGAGTAATGACACGTCACAGAACTTGTAGCCAAGATCCATGAGAAGCAGCTCTCTCACTAATTCCTGCCAGAAGGAAATAAATGTTTAGAGAAGCAACGGAACTCTACCAAGCAAATGGTTTTAGGATCTTATTGAAGAGTTACATAAAAATTCTGAAAAAACACGTGGAGCAAGTATGAAGTCACTGCTATTATCAGCCTGAAACCAGTCCAACAGGTATCTTGGGACCCACAAACCACCTGGGCTGCTTGAGCAGGAAGACTTCGATAAGAAAACAGAACACTCTCACCCAAAGGGAGCATACCAAATCCTGCTGTGACTTATGTATGCCATTCTTCATAATTCAGAAACCTGTTCCCTTCTGCTTGGTCCCCTTGAGACATAATGAGCGCTTAAAAGAGATTTTCAAATAAGTTTTTAAAAATGTAAATGCCATAAAAGTATTATTATTTATTCAAAAGTCTTCCCTGCCCAACCAAGCCACCCTCACTGTAACTTCAAGTGAGCACTGAGAACCAAAGAAATACAATGTAGGGATTTCTTTTTCTGTAAAATCTTTCATTGTGGTTCCAGAAGATAGGCAACCATATGTTTTTCAATCAAACAGAACTTTATATAAATCACAAAAGTTACTGTGGACCCTCGGAAAGAAGATACTTACACCAAGAAGGTCTCCTGGTGGCTAACTGGGCTCAAATTGGAACAAGAAAGAAAGAAAAGAAAGAAAAGAAAGAAAAGAAAGAAAAGAAAGAAAAGAAAGGAAGAAAGGAAGAAAACAGAGCTTAGCAGCCATTTCTAACAGGAGCCTCACACAAGCTGAGTTTCAGAGAGAAGACGGCACTGAATCGCCTGCCTGCTGCTCTGTGTTACTGGTAACTGAGCCTGGAATTGTATTTCAACCAAGAGGACAGAGACTTTCCCTATCTAATCAGAGCTGTGCAGCTATATTCCCATTAGCATCCTTACCAACCAATCAGAACAGCTCCATTCAGACCAATCAGCACAGTGCTTTTTGGACCAATCAAACTGCAAGGATTTGGAGTCCTCATTTGCATGAGGACAAATCAATCAGGGAACAGAAGCAGGGACTTATCTCTACATAGGTCAGCTCCCCTCTCTCTCTGCCTTGGAGAGCACACTTCCCTTTCCACTAAAGACTAAAAGACTGTGTTTCCCTGGCTGGAGCTAAAATACCACAGACACCAAAGATGGCTTGCAGGATCAGAGTGGAGCAGACCAGAAGGGAATAGGGCAGAGGGAAGCCGACCAGATTGCGGCAGAGCAGAGCAGAGCTGTCTAGCCGGAGGGGCCTTGCCCCAGAGCTTCCTCACAGGCACACTGTTCCATGGCTGTGCTGTTTCATAACCGAGCTGTAACACAACTGAGCTATTCCACAGCCTTGTTGTCACAACTGAGCTGTTTGCATTGAATGAAATTTCCTTCTTCGCCACCCCCCAATCGGGAACACCTGCTGGTGCTGAACCAGCGCCAATGCCCATCACTTGACATACCAACCACTAACACATATATTACTTATTCTGTATTCCATTTTCCCCCAAATCACAAGCATTCATAGTTCCATTACAGGTTCAAGAAAATATAAGCATGTAAGTTAAAAAGAAATAACTGCTTAATCCTCAAGCTTCCCATTTTAAAGATGGAACTGAAACATCAAAGGTAAGTGCTACCTAAGGCCAATGAACAGCAAGAAACACTCGCGTCCCTACCACTAAGCAACTCCTGGGATCATAACCTACAGAAAGTCTCACACATGCACGAAAGGAAACACGTAAAAATGTTTACTGCAGTATCATTTGTTATAGAGAAAAATGGGAGGAAATAACAATTAAATGTCCATTAGCAGGAAAATGGACACACTCTAGTGTGTTCAGCGGATTAAAAGAATAAACAAAAACAAGGATCAATCTCAAAAACAAGGTTGAGCAACACAAGTGACCCACAGAAGAAAACACGCAGTATGACACCACTTCTACAAGTAGCAACAAAATAACACTGACTACTAATCATTTTATACACACACAGTGGCAACAAAAGGATAAAATACACAGTAACAATTCTAAAAAGTACTGGGAAGAAAGAGAGGGAGAAAATGGGGCACGGAAGGGATTCCAGGGGCTTCCACGGCACCTGCACTGTTTTATCTTTTAAATCGATGTAACAAAAAAGGTTTCATAATACTTTCTGTAATTACTGTATTCTGAATTACTTTACAATATTCCTTCTTAATGTTTTCACCTGTTTCAAGAAATTCATATTTAGTGTGACATATAATAGTTCAAAAAACAATTTCCTTTTTATTACAACCTTGGACCCTTTAGCAGAAATGTCTGATTTGGGAGCTGCAGAGAAAGAGCGGAAGGGAACACCCTAAATTAAGAACTACCCCATCTCACAGACATACTGAGGAGTGCTTCTAGAAAGTAAGCGCTCACACTGCCCACCTAACCCTAGAGATGGCACCTATCAGAGACGCACGTGGCACTTCTGAAAGCAAGTCTACAAAACTCCTGTGTTTTGGCCCATCTAAAACCTTTTCAAATAAAAGACACTCAGTCACTGTCTGAACTTCTAACCTTTGGACACTCAACGCCAAGCTTCCACCACCTTGAGGAGGTATTCCTAATTAGATGGGCCTCTTTCTATTCGGTCTCCAGGTGCCCACTGCTCAACAGTTGCCCATGATTAAATCAAGGGTGTTTTTATGGGTCTGTTAACTGTATTTATCTTCATCTCTTCTAGGTTGCTCTTCGCTCATGACACAGCTGTGACAGTTCGCAAGTGGCATCATATTGTGTTGGTCTCCCCACCATGTAATCGCAGAGAATCCCTCACCAAAGGAGCAAGACTCTCTCATAAGAAACCCAGCTGCAGGTGGTACTAAGCTCGCTGCACGTGGTCCCTGCTCAATAACACTGCAAACATTTGAGCAATCTCAGTGGCTCAGTAAGGCTGTGAGTCACTTGTTCTAATTTCTCAAACACACCCAAGTCCTTTAAATCTCCTTCCTGATTTCAGAGGTAAACAAAAATGCAGCAATACACGACCTGCTTCTAGAACGCCTTCATTTACCACACCTTGAAACAAATTTCCAAAGCCTACTGATTAAAGGCTGCTCTTTAAATTACGGTAAGCCATGCAGAAATTCCCAACTTTTTTGGAATTGTGAGCCACTTCCAATATAATCATAATTTCCACCCATGTTATACATGCACATTTTTTCAATGACAATGAATGTAATCAATGTGAAAATAAGAATGCTACAAACTAAAATGTCCTAGGCTTCTTCTAAATATCCACAGTAAATATGCAATATATGCAAAACTATGTATTTCTAGGGATTTCATGGTTAACCTTAACGTAAAAGGAGACATTGCCTATTTTTATAATCTGGTCCCCATCCCCTCTACCATCACCTCCCACCTCCTGACTTCAGACTAGTTTGTCCAAGCTTCATTTTTAACCTCACGATTTCCCTGTCACTGTCCCCCAACCCCCAGCCGAGGCTCCATGCACTCAGCACCGTCCTCATCCTGAGTTTTGCTAATGTGGGAGAGTCACACCAGACTGTCACTTCCCCCCTCTCTTTAAAACTGTGGGTTCTCATACCAGACTGCTCCACTTCTAATCCTGGTTCCTCTATTTACCAGCTCCTGTTCAACCTCTCTGTGCCTCTTCCATACAAAAATAATAACTTTGCCTGCTTCTCTGAGCTGCTGTGAGGAAGAACTAACCCTAAAAAGGTCAAGTGCCCTGTAAGTGCACCAACAAACCTATGCCATCGCTGCTCCCAACAGTTGGTGTGCCTCCGCCCTGTGTGCTGACAATGGACTCCTTACAGCTGAAATAACACTTTTTCTCTTCTCTGGCCCACTACTCACAAAACTTCACTTCCAACACCAGATTATGTGAGGTTTTCCCCCCATACCACCACGCAAGGCTCTGCAGACATCACTGGGGTGTTCCACAGTTTACCAATAATTCAATCCTAACAGCACCTACCAGGGGTCAGCACAGACCCCAAAGGTTAACCAAGGGCTCAGTCTCACAAGCCTGCCTTCCCTCATCAGATGCCAACGGCAAGGCCAGGCCACCACCTGTGCTTCTGACTGTCCCAAGACCTCTGGTTCGTGTTTGACCACTTGCTAGAATGGCTCACAGAACTCAGCTTAACTTACTATTACCCACTTATTATAAAGGATGCAACTCAGGAACAGCCCATGAAGAGATGTGTAGTGCAAGCAGGGCATCCAACCCAAGGCCCGTGGGCTGCATGTGGCCCAGGATGGCTGTGAATGTGGCCCAACACAAAATCGTAAATTTACTTAAAACATTATGAAAATTTTTGTGATTAATGTCGCAATGTATTTAATGTGTGGCCCAAGACAAACTCTTCTTCTTCCAGTGTGGCCCAGAGACGCCACAAGGGTAGAACCCCTGGGCCGTAAGGCACATGGGAAGGGGCTCAGATTTCATGTCCTTGCAGTGTGCCACCCACCCAGCACCCGATGTGTTCACCAACCAGGAAGCTCTCCAAACCCCAGCAGCTAGCATTTCTATGAAGGCTTCATGACATAGGCATGATTGATTAAATCACTGGCACTGGTAATTGAGCTCAATCTCCAGTTCCCACCCCAGACCCTCTAATCATGGGGTTGGTTCTCCTGGCAACCAGCCCCCTAGTACTCAGGGGGTTTTCAAAAGTCACCTCATTTAACAAACTAAAGTGTGGTTGAAGGGGCTTGTTATGAATACCAAAAGGCACTCTCCTCACTTTCATTGCCCTGACCACTTACGAAATTTCAAGGGTTTTTGAAGTTTTGTTCCAGGAAGAGACATATATTTCTTGTTATAAATGACAATGTCACAAAGGCTCTTGTGACTTTCCATGAGACTGTGGGCAGGGGGTACTGGCTTATTCCTCTGCCCACCTTCAGAGGCAAGAACTGGGAATAAAGCAGGGAATAAACGTATGTCGATACATTACAAGCAGAGAAAGTAACCTTTCCTCTACAGCATCACATCTAAGTGGTAGCACAGAGATAGTTCAACAAGAATAGCGGAGGTTTGGGGAGTACATTCACAATCACTCATTTGCCTACACAAATTCTAGCACGCCCACCAAAGTGCTGGAAGTTCCACAGGTTTATAGTGTTCATTCCACAAAACAGCAATATTACCTGCCTGCACATTTTAGGAAAAGCAGAAAAAAGTAGATTTTATGGGAAATCCCAAAGCAAGGCTCTACTTTCAGCTAAACACAAATTCTAATCAGCCTATTTCCCAAAAAGAGATATAAGCCACTTTGGGGTGTTTTTTTTTTTATTCTTCTCTAGATATTGCATTAAAATATCTAATTATTAGGTATCCACTGGTGCCGAAGCCAGGGAATAAAATGCAACGATATTTGCCCTGGCTGATGTGGCTCAGTGGATTGAGTGCCAGCCTGCAAACCAAAGGGTCACTGGTTCAATTCCCATTCAGAGCACATGCCTGGGTTGCAGGTCAGGTCCCTAGTAGGGGGCACACAAGAGGCAACCATACACACTGATGTTTTTCTCCTTCTCTTTCTCCTTCCCCTCTCTCTAAAAATAAATAAAATCTTTTTCAAAAAGTGTGATGATACCACATTCAACACAGTATATTTCATCTTCAAAGCCTGCAAAAATACAACTAGCTAGTCCCCACCAGTCCTCTGAAGTCTCTTATCAAAAATAATAAACAAAAGGACTGAACAGATTTTAACGCATGAGAAAAAAACTATGAAAATAACAGCACTTCTATCGAATCTTACTGAATTTATTTCCTAGTATCTTCTTTTTGTGCTCATTTTCAGCTATTCGGTTGGCGATGAGCATATATCCACATTCTGGTCATCAAAGGCTTTGTTCTAAAAAAATTAAAAATATACTGAAATGGTTTGAAAAGTTTACTTTTACAGTCCATAGCCACATCAAGATTTATTTTTCTCTTGTTCCTTCAAATAAATCTTAAGTACTTCAAATTCAAGGAGGATGATCTCATGCTACAAACCTTTGTTTGTGCCCCAGCCAACTCTCCTGAGCTTCAGACCCCTGATTCCGGTTGCCAGCTGAATGCCACCGGAACGTTCTGTAAACGTGCCCAAGAGTGAGCTGCGCTACCACCTCAGTAGACCTGCTGCACCTCTCCTCCTAGGTCCGCTATTTCCTCAGTGGCAGTGCTGGCCTCTCAGGTACCTTCCACACCTCCCTCTTCTTTCCCCCTCTGCCTCTGCCCACTGGCCAATCAGGTGCCAATCTGCCCACTCAGCTTCTGCAACCCTCATCTCTCCCACAGCAGCTGCCCCATTTTGAGCTAGGGACCTTCAGCCAGGCCACTGCAGTAGCCTCCCCAACAACGTCCCCACCTCCCTCTAACTCTGCCATAAACTGCTAGTGGTTTCAAAATCGTAGACCTGACCACATTACTTCTCCCTAAATGGCTCCTCCTCACCATGCCACACCCACAGGGTGAGACCATGTGCTCCACCCACAACACCAGCTGGTTCTGCAGACACACCATTGCTTCCTCCCCTGCGTCTGTGGGTTTCTCTCCACACACACGTGCACGCCCACCTCCTCCATCAATGTCCACTCATCAAACTCGTCACCTACCCATTGTACACTGTATCACGTACGTGTTCCCAGACTTAACCCCCGCACACACACGCTGTGCCCATTCTTCAAATACCATCCCTCTGACTGGGAAGGCAGCCTTCTCCTTCAACAGGGCCTCTCCCGCACCTGTGTCCTCGCTCCCAACACCTGCTCTTTCTTTCCACTCACATCTCTCATCTAAAAACGATGACAACTCCATGCAACCTCCTTCCCCCTTGTGGCCTCCCTCCTTTATCACACTGCCCTTCCTGCCCAGCCACGCTTCCCCGAGGAGCAGCCTACCCTTGCTTTCCCCACTTCCTCCGCAGACATTCACTCCTCTCCCCGCTGCCCACGGACTCCCACCCCCAGCCCACTGAGGAGCCCATCCTCCCTGAAATGGCTCAACTTCTTGGTTTTTCTGCAGCACTTTTCCCACTGACCAAGGCCCCCACCTCGGCCCCCACGACATCCACTCTTTCCAGGTTTTCTTCCCGCCTCCCTACCCACTCACCTAGGTTATCTCCAGAGACACATGCTTCTATGCCTACCCTTTAAAGGCTGGTATCTGCTTCTGTCTGAAGACCTCATGGCTTCAACAAATCCCAAAGCTCTCTCCCCAGACCAAGGCTACCTTCTCAATCTTCTGGGCCAGCCCAGGAAACTGAGATACCCTACAGATGTCTCAAATACTGCACACACCCAGATTCATTCATTCAGTATTCACTGACTGCCTGGAATCAATACATTGTCTGAACTTATTTTCCACCCCAAGTTGGCTCTTTCTTCTATATCCCCTTTCTTGATGAGTGACAGCACATCCTTCCTGCCTCCCAAGCCAGAAACCCACAATTCGCCCCCGACTCCTCTCTCACCACCCCAACCTTCCACATTCGTTGCCACCAAATCCTGACAGTTCACCAGTATGTCCCACCTGGCCCCTCTTCCACTTGATCCCCACTGGCACCGCCTTCCTTCCCACCCCAGCAACTGAACAGCCGCTGACGGCCAGCCAGACAGAATGCACTCCTGCGGTGGACGCGGTTGGATGTATGTTCTGAGAGCCACTAAGAAAGGTTCAAAACTTCCAAGCAGGTTTTCAACTTTATGTTTTTATCTTTTTTGGTGGCAAATTATACAACTGGGGGAATCTATTACTTTATAGTTCAGCCCACATTTTCCCTTCTGTGCACTATAATTCTTAAAAATCAGTAAGTGCCTTAATGAATGGAATGCCTCTGTGTGAATTCAGAGATAATTCAAATCATGTTTAATAACTGTAACGTTTAGGATCTGGACACTCAGGGCTTCACTTCACTCAAAATATCAACACAACATTTCAGTTCACCTAAACCATTTTGATGTGACACTCATTTTCCTACGGCCAACACTGCAAACTCAAATGAACACAAAACGTAAGGAGCAAGCTGAAATCAGCCATCCCTTCATATTATCCTGTCACTCATTTTCCAAATCTAAGATGCACCACATTTTTCAGGGATACAAGGATAGGGTTAATGAAAAGAACTGGAGTCACCAGAAAAATAATTTTTTATGATTTCCGTAGCTGAAAACAAAACTTCATATGATGATGCACTTAAGCACGTTCCATCTAGTTAAAAGACTAGCAGAAAGCCTCAGACTCTTCAGGTTAAAAGGAGTCATTCCAGCTAGCTCATTTCTTAGGAGTTAAAGTTACATCATTTTAAATGATCAATAATCCCTCAAATGTTTAAAAGGCCAATTTTGAAGAAATCTCTTTCCCCTTAGGGTCCTGCTGAAACAGCCCCTGAAGTATACGTGAAATTTGAAACAGACGAAAGTCCTAAATAAACGGCTCATATTAAAAATAATTCTCGGAAAAGAAAATGTCTCAATAATGAATCACATTAGTCATCACACTCCAGAATCATGGCCTCTATAAAGTGAAGGTCCCTAACCCCTCCTGTAAAGTTTCACTTACTTCAGGAAGACAATACTAAAATCTACCTGTAGCAATCAGAGGACAAGACATGGTAAGAAATGAGCCTTGAACGGGGCAGGTATTCTAGGACCAGGGAATAGGCTGACCGAGAAGGCGCTCCACCCCCGACTGTGGGTGAGGGGCGCGGCAGCCTCTGGAAGCCTCACATCTGGACATGCTGTATTAGACAACAATAGGCTCTGATGTTTTGTCATGGACTTTAACTTGCTAAAGGAGTTTTCCAAGAACATTTACCAGGCAAGGGTATGTGCAGACGAGCTGGAATAAAGGAGGCACTAAAAACAAAAAAATTAAATCTTCCAAAGGAAATGAATAATTCTTCACTCCCAAAGGCTGCACCACCCCACAAGCAGTGTGCCTTCCAGGAGACTCTCATGTTCATCCTACCCTGTCCCTGAGGACTGTCCACGGCTGGAGGGCTCTTTCTTTAAGCCCTCCCTGACATTATATTAACAACTCCTGCAATATACAAGTTCAGAACAATTAAGTGTTCCCTTTGGTTGCATGAGACCCATTCTCGTTGGCACTATATACATGGATGAATTACATACCCCGCTCATGCCCCCTTGATTTCTTTCCCAAGACATTCATTCCCTCTTTAGGAAAAGAAATAATGTTACATGTTATACTTACTTCTCAAACACCAATGGCTAATCAATTCAGGTAAGCTGAACCTCATCCAACCAAATATGACCTAAGCTAGCTGTTTCCAAACAAATCCATTTGGCATCTTACTACATTTCATGGAATCCCTTTCAAAGCCTTATCTCTGTTGCTTCTTCCCCAGTCAGGAATTCACATCCAGAATGAATCTGTCACAGAACTGGACAGGGCCTTTGAGGGAGAAAGAAGCCCAAAGCGGTTCAGTAATTCTCCAGTTACCTCTGCTAGTTAACAAAGGACCAGGCCTAGGACCCAGGTCTCCACATCCCCAGCCCCAAACACTTTCCATTTCACCTAAATGTCCCCCTTTCACATGGTACAGGATCCATTACCATTGTTCTATTGTATTATTACTCCCCCTGAAACCAAAGGAACCAAAAGAAATCTGCTTCACTGCCTTGAACAGACTTTTTTTTTACTATAATTCTGAAGTAAGCCTGATCAAATGGAGATCTGGTGATCAGGTATCGAATATCGACGGCCCCTCCTGTGCCCTGCACCAGGCACACCAGCCACGAAGATGTGGTGGTGAATGGGACAGACGTGGTCTGCCCCGTGAAGCTCACAGACAGGATGATCTGGAAGGCTTAAACTAAATTTGCTCAGGTCCCCTGACGTACCCAACTATGAGCTGGACCGTCATCTTTCTCCAAAGCATCTGAGGGCTTCATCTACAGCACAATCAATTCATAAAGCAATTGAAACTTGCTGCTTAGGTATAATTGCTCAGGTTCCCCAAATAGAAATCACTGCGATGCAGGTAAAAATAAATATACATGAATGAGATTGGGGAATTACCCATTTTCAGCAATTATTTATCAAATAAGTGTCATCTCCAATATTACTGCAGGCTGTAAATTTATAATCAATATACAAGAGACAGTGGGTCGGGCATCATCCAGCAAAGCAAAGGATCACCAGTTCGATCCCCAGTTAGGGCACATGCCTGGGTTGCCGGCCAGGTCCCCAGGTGGGTGTGTGTGGGAGACAGTCAACTGACGTTTCTCTCCCTTTCTCCCTCCCTTCCCCTCTCCTGAAAATAAAATCTTTTAAAAAAATTTTTTTCAGTGATTAGAAATGTTCACAATGGCATTCAGAATATAAAGCCAGTTTTAGACAATCAATTTATTGTCAGACACACAGTCCAAGGAAAGGGAGGTTGGCAGTGAAGAGGGAATAGCAAACCCCAGGGGGCTCATGTGGCTTTAAGGAAGAGGTTTCCCACCAGATTCCAACACTCATACCAGTTTTACAGAGCATAAATGAACTCTGAAGAGTTAGCCAAACAGATCACATGACTCACTGAGCTTCTTTAACGCCTGCATTCAAATTGCACATAAGCAAGCCTGCTTCTGAACTGTGGATGTGTCCCACAGGGCTGAAATCCCTCAGAGAAGAGATAGACACTCTGTGGGTGAGAGACCCAAGGCCAGGACGCTCGCCACCACACGTGGAGCTGGGCTCGGGCAGCCACAGCATCTCCCTTTGCAATGTGTTACCCAGTTCACATAAGTTACCTCATTGGATTTGATCTCACAAAAACCAGAAACAAGATAGTGACTAAGTCCCTAAACAATGACCACAAGGTGATCTAAACCTTCTGGTGGAAAAAGGAAAGCCCCCAGGGAGCAGAATTTGTCACGGGTCAAGCCAGCAGCCTTGAGCAAAACTGCAGCCAGAATCCTACAGCCAGAGACAGATAAGAGAGGGAAAACAGAGGAAGCTGGGGGGAAAAAAAAACCTTTCATACAATATGTTAATTTATATTCAATACATAAACTATTGGGTTGGGCAAAAGAGCCACACTTTCAACATGCCTGCTCATTCAGAAGCTGGTGAAGACTTTGATAAGTGGCCTCAGGCTTGGTCAGAAGGACAAAGCCCCTTTATCAGAAAACAAAGGCACCACAGACTCAGACTAGAGAGGCAAAGAGACAGAGACACAGAGAGATGAGAGACAGAAAGAGAGACAGGCAGAGACAGAGAAAAATAAGCACCCAGGATTGACTGAAGCTCCTTCCTGATCAATTTCATTGAGATTCCCAGTTCATTTTGGTCACGTAAGCCAAAGAGATGCAACCTAATTTCCTGCCATCTTTTATTCTTTGATGGATTGTTAGTTCACCCCAAATCTCCCAACCCCTGTCAGTTCTCCATTCAGCCTAGCACCCTGAAATGCAAAGTATGTGATCATACAGAGTATAACCTTTTAAAAATAACAGCGACTAATATTTATGACTGCTTATTATTTGCCAGGCATGCTGCTACTTTACAGATGAGGAAATTGAGAATAAAGAGGAGCAATGACTGACCCAAGATAACACACTGATGTAACTCAAACTGCCTTAGAACAGCACAGGACTGTGGTCAATTGTCAGTTAATTAAGTGTACACACCCATTAGCCCATTACAAAAGCCAGTTCCCTGTCTTTTTCTCAACAGTAAGAGAGTTAAAAGCCCTTACCTCAACAAAGCAAGATCCACTGTAATGTTAATTTTGAAACTGTGCACTACCTCTGTGAGGATTTTTTTTTTAATCCTTACCCAAGGACATTTTTCTTCATTGCTTTTAGAGAGGAGGGGCAGAGAGGGGGAAGGGAGAGAATTATCCATGAGAGAGAATGCATTGACTGGTTGCTTCCCATTTGCACCAGTATCAGGGATCAAACCCACAACCCTGGGGTTACAGGACAATGCTCCAACCAACTGAGCCACACCAGCCAGGGCGGGAGTGAACTTGAAGTTGCTTTGATGATACTGATGCTAGGTTGGCGTTTTTGAAAGGATACCCCCCTTTCCCTGTATGACCTACCTCCAAATCCCCTCCAACAAATGGCAGGAATGGTCATGCTTAGGGTGCAGTTTATAGGACAAATGTCCTCTAGCAGAGACCGGCAGGACAGCCGAGGACCCAACCCCACCTCACACAGCAGCAGCAGCAGCAGCACTCGCATTCCAACCGCACCCCGTCCCACGCCCCACTCACTGCTGGTCATCAAGGACGCAGGAAAGCGATTTCACGACTTTCAAACGTCAGAAAGATCTAAAAGAGCAGTACCCTCCCCACAAAGGACAACAGACAAAAAAAAAAGGAGCAACCCACAAGCCTGTTTAAAATGAACAGAAACAGACCTTAAGGGAATCACTGACCGCAGTCCAGTACCCCTGAATTCACCTCTGCCGTGCCAATGAACCTGGGTCTGCTTCAAGCCTAACCCGATTAAAGCTTCTGTTAGGTTAATTTTTATCTCAACGCTGCAATGAAATCGGAGTCCAAGAAATCAAGTGAATTTTAATTCCCTTGGAATGTTCTATTAACTGTAACACACTATGGAATGTTCACTTCATTTCAGTGTTGGTATTTTCCTCCTCCGTAATGCATGCAGCTATGTCGTTTTCTGTTTTCGTAAAAATTTTTTGGTTTCTGTTTGTTTTGCTGTTTGAGAACTCTATTACATACACATAAATTTCTATGCCTTAACTGGCAAAATATCAAAAAATATTCCTCAAAACAAACATCTGTGGTAAATTTTCAAAGTTTGTCTAAGAATCCTAAGATAGGAGGGTTTATAATCAATCTAAAGTCAGAAATAACCCTTCACATCCTTTTAACAGATTCACTTAAATAAATGACTATAAGAAACAAATTAAATCAGGGCAAACTAGGAGTTACTCAGAGTAGGAGATTAAGCAACAACTTTCATCAGAGGCCAGGCTTAAAATACACAGCGACGCCAGCGTCCATCTACTTGCCATTTTTCAACAAAAAACAATGAGCTTATAAGTAAATAGTAGACAAATCCTCCAGAATGGCAGCTGCAGTTTGTAATCGTTTGTCCTGCTGCCCCAGTCTATTTACAAGGTAACTTGGGTTCCTCCAAATTCTACCACCGTGGGTGGAAAACTGGCACTAAATACACTGAAAATCAAAGACAAACAGGCACTTCCAGTCACCCCTTCCTTACACGCTTAGTAAGACACACATCACCCAGCTCCCCACCCTCTGAAACCCATGGTGTATGGCACAGGATGCTGACACGCTCTACCAGCAAGCGCCCCCCCACCCCGCCGCCCGCCATGCCGAAATTACAGGAGTAACGAGTATTTTGCCCCTTGTTTCAGTGATGTCAGCCTGAAACACACTCTAAGGTATTTCAAAATGCCAGGATGTGTAATGTCCCTTAGGTACAGAGTAAGCAAAAAAATAACCTGAAGTTCAGCTGACCACAAAAAAAGGGGAAGCAGCTACTGAGCTAAACATGGATGCACAGCACTCCAGAGCAGCGCTCTCAAGAGTTCCGCTTACCTAACAGACACAGGGTCAAGGCCACGCAAAAACAATGCTCATACCAAGAGGAAGATCCACAGAGTGGTACAAAAACATTAAATCCACTGTTAATTAAAGGAATGCAAATTAAATAGCAATGAGGTACCTTTATGAAGTTTCCCCCTCCTCTATTTTAATGACTATCTGCAATGGAGCTAAGGGTGCATGCACTATTTAAAAATATAGCCCTGGAGTCATAAAAATGGCCACAGCCTCTTGCTCAGTAAAATTCCATTTTGTACATCTATCCTGAAAAGATGAATCCAAGATATTCACTACGATGCTATGCACCATAGCAAAAATTAGAAACATCCAAGTTTTCCAATATTTGGTGAATAATGCCTGCTCCAGAAAATACAATGTGGACCTGAAAATGGTAACTGACATCATGCAGCACCACCTCATAATTCTAAGTTTACATAGCAGGATTCAGCCCTGGCCAGGTGGCTCAGTCTGTTGGAGCGTCATCCCATAAACCAAAAGGTTGCGGGTTTGATCCCTGGGTCCCCAAGTGGGGCATGGACAGGAGGCAACAGATCCAGATCGATGTCTGTCTCTCCCCCTGGGCCACGTCTTCTCTCTCTACAGTCAATAAACATATCCTCAGGTGGGGATTAAACAAATAAATAAATAGGAGGATTCAAATTCATTAGTGTGGTATTCCCCAACAAATATAAACAGCATCACCAGAGGATCCAGCAATGCCACTTCTGGATATTATCTGAAAGAATTAAAAGTAAGGCCTCTAAAAGACACCGGTACGCATACACTGTGTTCACAGCGGCCGAAAGGTGGAAGTAACTCAAGTCCAAGGACTGAGACAAATGGCTAAACAAAACGTGTTATATACATACAATAGGCTATTATTCACACTCAAAGGAAGGAAATTATGACACACACTACAACATGGATGAACCTTGAGTGAAATAAGCCAGTCCTAAAAAGACCAGTGCTGTTAACTAGGTATCTAGAATAGTCAAACTGACAGAAACAGAGAGCAGGGTGGCAGCTGCCAGCGAGAGGGTGAGAGAGACAAGGGGAATGTTTAATGGGTGGTGGGAAGTTTCCCAAGATGAAAACGTTTCTGGAGATTGGATGCACAACAATGTAAATGTGCTTTAACCCTAGTGAACTGTACACTTAAAAATGGTTAAGATGGCAAATTTTGTTATGTATACTGTTATTTATAAAGCCATACAGTACGATTATACATATGTAAAACAAAGGAAAAAAACTAGGAAACAATTCCACAAAATTATATTTGGATTAGGATAGTAAGATAATGAACCATTTTCCCCAAAACTGTGATGTGATTTTTATAGCAATCGTTGTTATTAAAAAAAAATTTAAGACCCTATTGCTTTAACTACCCATAAAGCTTGAAGTCCTTCACAGGTGGGGTGGGAACATGTTTATGAGAAATTACTCAAATTTTTAGCAAAAAAGATGGGAGTCAAATTTTCAACTAAGCTTTTGCTCTTGACAACAGATGAGAGATGGTCTACTTAGACTCCTAACAAAATTCCGTGAGAGCAGGTTTCAGTCTGTTTTGTTCACCGAATCCCTAGCACCGGTTTGCACATTGTTGCATTCAATAGACACCCAGGAAATGAATTTAGAAAAAACTGCCTTCACAATCTACACACACACACACACACACACACAACTCTCTCCCTCTCTCTCCCTCTTCGCCCGACTGGCATTGATTTCATGAAAACACTTTGCTGATTACATTCTAAGTCTCTTAAATCCAAGAGCTTCTAAATCTATTCTTCTGGTCTCCAATTTCCAAATTCATTCTTTTTCGTCCTCTCATTATCTCACTTTGTTTAGCATCTGGAAAAAGAACTGAGTGCTGCAATGTGTAATTAGTAAATTATTCTTAGCTGACTGAATCATGTAGCAGCAGTAAGCAATTACAGGCCATGAAGTGCATACTCCTCTTGCTGTTTTAATGCTCGGTGACACAATGAGCCCTCTTCTCTGAACACGGAGGGCGAAGTTGCAGTTTGAATGCAGTGTACTTTTATCCTATCAGCTCAATGTGAAAAAGGGAAGCTCCCCACACACGTTTCACAACCCCCAAAATGCTGGTATGTGTGACCCAATCTAGGCTGAGAAGAAACTATTCCCAACAGTAAAGGGCAAGTTCCTGTTCACAAAGAAAAAGCAACTGGCACACCCAGTGGACACGCCCTCTAGCCAGCCAGCCAGCCACCTGTGGCCATCTAGATGATGGAGATTCAACCCCAAATAGCAAGAGCTAGCAGCTCTGCTTTAGCAAACTGTTGTCCAGCAGAAATACAGTGTGAGCCACCTGTGTGATTTCCAATTTTCCAAGAGCCACGTTAAAAAATAAACAGGTAAGCCCCGGCTGGTGTAAGCTCAGTGGATGGAGTGCTGAGAACCAAAGGATCCCCGGTTCGATTCCCAGTCAGGGCATATGCCTGGATTGCGGGCCAGGTTCCCAGTGGAGGCCATGTGAGAGGCAACCACACATTGATGTTTCTCTCTTTCTCCCTCCCTTCCCCTCTCTCTAAAAATAAATAAATAAAACCTTTTAAAAAATAAACAGGTAAAAATGAATTTTATTTAACTCAGATATCCAAAATATTATCGTTTCAACATGAAAATCAATATTTTTAAATTATTGTGATATATTGGATAGTCTCTTTCCTTTGGCTTAGAAATCCAGTGTGTATTTCAAACTCAGAGCACACCACTCCCCTCAGGCCAGCCACACTTCAAGTGTGCAGGCACCACACGTGGCTAGTGTCCACCCTGCTGGACAGCACAGCTTTGGCATGATGGTCACTTCTATTTCAAAGTCACTTGTAACATTTTTACATATATATTCACATGTTAATCATTTTTATGAACTCGGATATCCTTCTTGGTGCATCTCTGTCCCTCTCCACTTAAAAAAAAAAATCAACAAGTAAACAAAAACTGTTTGACTAGCCAGGGATAGCCAAACCAGAACTAACTGAACTAAGATGAGAAACCTGGAAAACTGACCTCGTTCCAAGAGATTGGGGAACTCTGGTCTGTTCTGGACTGTTAACTCTGCTCAATGCATCTGATGTCGTTCAGCACGACTGTGTTTCTGTCGGGGCACGGTCATCTATGATTTCAGGACAGGTGTCAACAGCGAAACGTGACTAGTTTTTCAGGGATAAACTCTCCGCCAACATTTCCACGCCACTCTGTACACAAGGGTGTGCTTCTGAACACTGAACAGTGAAAGGATTCCTTTCCACTAAAGGAACAAGCTCTTCAAAGGAAAATTAGAGAGATGTGTTGTCTATTTAATAAGTTTTTTAAAATATTAGTAAATGAGGCCAAGAACTTGATTTTGGTCACTGCTCTGTCCCTGGAGCCGAGCTTATGGTGGCGGGGGTGGGGGGTGGGGGGGCCCGCGGTGCAGAGTAAGAACTCAGTAAATTGTGGAGTGCACAGATGAAGGATGGTCTTCCTTAAAACAAGGGGGGATACACAAAGTGATATTTTAGATCCTCACCAAGGACATCTTTTCATTGCTTTTAGAGAGAGAGGAAGGGAGAGAAACATCGACTGGTTGCCTCCCACTCGCACTTGACCAGAGATGGAACCCACAACCTTTCAGTTCACAGGACAAGGCTCCGACCAACCGAGCACACCAGCCAGGGCTACATACGGTCCTTTTTTAAATGACTGATATGTATAAGATATGGTAGAGACTTAGGGTCTGCTTGGATGAGGATGAAAATTTGTGTACATTTGTGTATAAAGGAAAATTAAGAGTACCGAGTGCTGGGACATCTATTCACACAGAATAGGCTTTCATTTGCTTACGACATACCAGGCATTTATTTTAGGTGTCGATAAACATGCTAGTCTCAATCCTCCTCAAATAAGATATAACCACAAATTATAATTTTTGCTATGAAGGAAAAGCACAGGGCATGGTTCAGGAAAACTTCTCTGAGAAGGTGTCATGTAAGTTGACATGTGAGGAAAAAGTGAGGCAAGTAACTTCAGGTCCAGATTCTGTGATAGGTAGTAACTTGGGTCCTGAAAGGAACCAAGAGAAATACAGTATGACTAAAGTCCTAGTTGCACGCTGTTGTTTAAAAGTTGTCGCGCCTGAGAGCTGGGCCTCTTTAATATACTGCCTGTATTGCAAGGCAGTGTGCGGGGTGAGCAAAAGCAGGTTTACAGTTGTTAGTATGGCAAACAGTACAGTAAATAAATAATACAAGAATAAAATGTGTTTCGTGCACTCACACCTGTAAACCTACTGTCACCCACCCCTGTATATTAGCTCTTCAACGAGACAAGGACAACATAGGCTAAATTACCCAAGATGTGTCCTTTAACTAAATAAGTAGCTCCTCCACATGCATCTATCATATATCCCACTGGGTCTTTTTATCATCCCTTCTGAAGAGGGGCCAGGCTAGCTAATGGCCTTGGGCCAAAACAGAAATAAAAAGCAAGCATCAGACTGGGGTCTGTATCAAAAGACAGCCACTTTATGTGGGAAGTCGGGGATAAGCGAGAAGAGCTGGTGATCAAGCCACAGTACAAAGCGTTTGGTCAGCCTCATTTTTTCCTCCCAAAAAATGAATGTTTACATTTATGACATGCACTGACTGCCAAAGGAAGTCTAAAAAGAATAACCACATTATTAGATATTTTTAGCTTTTCCTTTCATAAATATTTTGTGACACCGCTCTCCAAATAATTCCAAATCTTCCGAGTTAACCAGAAGAAGAAAATGGAGTAAAGAGTGTATTGTTCACATACGAGGATGCATGACATTGGTGACTAATTTTCTTTTGAGATTCAGTTAAAGGAATGAGTCTTTGTGAGTCCTGCTCACACAAACACAAAACTCCACGGATCAATACAATATAAGAACACAATAGCCATGAAAAGTGTGGCTTAGCTGGTTGAGCACCGTCCAGCGAAGCAAAAGGTCGCCAGTTCAATTCCTGGTCAGGGCACATGTCTGGGTTGTGGGCCTGGTACCCAGTTGGGGCTCGTGTAAGAGGCAACTGATCGATGTTTCTCTCACACATTGACATTTATCTCGCTCTCTTTCTCCCTCTATTCCCTCACTCTTAAAATGAATAAATAAACACCTAAAAAAAATCATGTTATCTGCAAAAAGTGACAATTAAAAAATAAGAACACGATATATCAGACATGGAGATGAGATGTGCAAATCACCATGCACCAGGCAAAAGGATTGTTGGAACTGTTTATGTTCAACAATAAGGGGATTAACCCACTTCAGACACACACAGACTGAAAGCAAAGGGATGGGAAAGACCTATCATGCAAACGGAAACAACAAAAGCGGGGGTAGCAATACTTATATCAGACACGACAGGCTTTAAAACAAGGGCTACATGTAACAAGATAAAGACATTTCAGAATGATAAAGGTATCAACTCAACAGGAGACTATACCCCTTGTAAACATTTATGCACCCAACGTAGGAGCACCTCAATATGTAAAGCAAATACTGGTGGACATAAAGGGAACAACTGAGTAAGAGTCATAGTAGGGAACTTTAACACCCCAATGACATCAAGGGACAGATCATACAGATGGACAGGGAAACAGTGGCCTTAAATGACACATTAGATCAGATAGATTTCATTCATATTTTTAGAGTATTTTACTCTAAAACAACGTAATATACATTCTTTTCGAGAATACATGGAATGTCTTCTAGAACAGACCACATTATTACGCCACAAAACAAGTACCAACAAATTTAAGGACACTGAAATTATATCAAGCATCTTCTCCAATCACAATGATATAAAACTAGAAATCAATTACAAGAAAAAAACTGAAAAACACATATGGAGACTAAATAACATGACACTAAACAATCAATGGGTTAACAACAAGATCAAGGAAGAAATCAAAAGGTACCTTGAGACAAATGAAAACACAATAACCCAAGAATTTATAGGACACAGCCAAAGCAATTCTAAGAGGGAAATTCATTGCCTACCTCAAGAAACAAGAAAAATCTCAAATGAATAATCTATCCTTACAACTAAGGGAACTAGAAAAATAACAAACAAAACCTAAAGTGAGCAGAAAGAAGGAAATAAAGATCAGAGCAGAAATAAACAGATCACCACGCCCCCCAAATTACAAAAGATCAATGAAACCAAAAGCTGGTTCTTTGAAAACACAAACAAAATTGATAAACCTTTAACCAGAGTCACCACGAAAAAAAAGAGAGGACCCTAATAAACAAAATTGGAAATGGGAAAGGTAATAATAATATAGGGATTAAAAAGTTAGTAGAGCCAAAATACTTTTGATGTTGTAAAATATCACCAAAACATCTACCAGAAATGCTGACTACAACAACATAACTTGTTACTGTTGATTCTAGCAATAACACAGAATCAGAGCCACAGAAATACTTAAATTAGAGTAAGGGGAGAACCCATTGGGCAAACCTGAAGGCTGTTATGAGGCGTCTCACAGACCTACCTTATTAAACCATTCTTCAGTATAACTTGTTAGAAAGTGTGAGTGGAATAATAAAAATAAAAAAGTCTAGGTGGTTCAAAAGACAGTTCCAAGTGTTTCATGACCTCCTGGACGGAGGGAGGTAGAAGAGGGTAAGGGGGGATAAATGGTGACAGAGGACGACTCCAGGTAGTGAACACACAATACACAATGTGCTACAGAATGGTACACCTGAAACCTACAGAATTTTATTAACTAAAGCCACCTCAATAAATTCAATAAAATTTTTTTTAAATAACCCTGGCTGGTGTAGTTCAGTGGATTGAGTGCGGGCTGCAAATTAAAGGGTCGCCAGTTCGATTCCCAGTCAGGGCCCATGCCTGGGTTGCGGGCCAGGTCCCCAGGAGGGGGCGCACAAGAGGCAACCACACATTGATGTTTCTCTCCCTCTCTCCTTCCTTTCCCCTCTCTAAAAATAAATAAATAAAATGTTAAAAAAAAAAACCAACAACTGATGAATATTCCAAAAAATTTTTTTAATAATATAATTTAGAAAATTTTTAATTCAAGTATACCATAAAACAAACAAATAAACAAAAAGCCTCTTGACCTTTAACTATTCTACTCCTAAAACAAAAATAGGTGTCTCATCTCCTTATTCCTATTAACCATCAAAGGCTCAGGAAAAAAAAGTGATCACCTCAGATATGGAATAAGATATGCTCCAACAGATTAATAATTTTGATCAATTTCTACTCTTGGAAGTTTAATGTGTCCTGTACTTACAGGTAGTTTGATTTTACTAGAAACCCAGAAAATTATGAATGACAGAACTACCCACATTCTTGGTTCTGCGTGAAACAATACAGTCAACATACAGTATAAATTATTAACACTGTAATGAAGACGCATGCAGAAAGGGGGGGGAACATTTTAAGAAATTCCTAAATTACAGATGTCTGTATTTGTAAAGGGAAAATCAAAACATTTTAATTTTTTTAAAGATTTTATTTATTTATTTTTAGAGAGAGGGGAAGGGAGGGAGAGAGAGGGAAAGAAACATCAATGTGTGGTTGCCTCTCATGCACCCCCCTACTGGGGACCTGGCCTGCAACCCAGGCATGTGCCTTGATTGGGAACCAAACAAGCCACCCTTTGGTTCACAGGCCCACACACAATCCACTGAGCCACACCAGCTAGGGTGAAAATTTTTTAATTATTTTTATAACCATGAAGAAACAAAAAGGAAAGTAGAATTTGTGTCAGAAAACTTGAGTTCCAGCCTTTCCCCTAAGTGTGGCCCCTTAGTCAAGTCACTTAACAAGGCCTTACCTTTTATCACATTTAATACCCCAGAGGGTCCCTGGGAAAATCTTAAGATACGGTACATTTTAAAACCCATAAGCAGCCAATTATTAACTAATGAGGAAAGCATTCATTCATTCAACTAATATTGTATTCATTGACCAACCACTGTGAATACAGCAATAAACATGACATTCAAACTGCCCCAAATGGCTGTATGTTCATTCCCTTTACATCCTCCATACCGCTTAACCCTTTTACTTTAAAAAAACTGCCCTGGTTGGCGTGTCTCAGTGGATTCAGAGCTGGCCTGTGAACCAAAGAGTCGCGGGTTTGATTCCCACTCAAGGCACATGCCTGGGTTGTAGGCCAGGTCCCCAGTAGGGGGCACTTGAGATGCAACCACATTGTTTCTCTCCCTCTTTTTCTCCCTCCTTTCCCTTCTCTAACAATAAATAAAATCTTAAAAAAAAAAAAGGAGTACTAGTATAAAATAATAAAGAAAACGGTAACAGTTGCTTTATATTTGTAAAGTTTTTGTTATTGTTGGAGACAGAAAATCATTGGGCTATGTTCCTTTGCCCAGCAAAAGGAGAAAGACTTTTCTCAGCACCCCCCCACCCTCTCTCTCCCCATCCTGCATTTACCACAAACAGCTTGCTTTCTCTGGATATTTTCAAGAGTTCCAAAACTACACGTTCCTGGCTTTTCCACCAGGTGATTTGGCACTAAAAAAATATTCACTA